>JANSTV010048173.1:0-46634 GCA_027564135.1 Lestremia cinerea
CTTAATAATAATAATCGTTTGTCTGTTCAATGCCGCTCGCGCGCGAGTTAAACGTTTTTTCATTCGTTTTCTTTGCAATTTGCTTCGTTTTTCTTCTTTCGCTTTTTTCTTGCTCCTCTCAAACATCTCATCATGGTTTTCGGTTTTTCGCATCGCACTCACCCTCTCCTTCTGCTTGCCTGTCTGTCTCTCCCGCGCTCACACACACACACACACACACACACACGACTATTTTGTTATTGTTATCGATGAAAAATACTGAGAAGAGATTTGGCGGTCAATTCGATGTTTGAAGATGCTTTTCGCAATAAACTCGAAGAAATTGTTGGAAAGATTTCCAAGCAATTGATTGTGTGACGGGCGATGCGGAGGGAGTGCACCGACAACATGACACATTCTTGCGATATTTGAATTTTGAATGGATCTTGGCGGTTATGGGTGTAAGTTTCATGGGATTGTTGAACGGTGGACGCATTCGTTGAATGACCAACTACAAAGCAGACTGATTCAAAATGTGTCGACAGTTGCCGCAAACAAATCGACTGTATCGCAGCGCACCGACCGCAGTGCAAATTTGTGCGAAATTGTGAATATCATGTCACCGGACTGACAGTCAGCGTTTAGTCAGAGGAAAATACCATTTTATTTATATATTTGGTGTTTGCCTTTTGTTTGTATACGAGAATTCTTAATATAACTCATGTCCGTTGAGTGGAGCTTCTTTTCGTCATGGACGAGGTTCATGTTGCCGTTTGCTCTGACTGTTGACGTTGCTTCTTCTGTCGTGTCGCATTTGCCCGTGGTTGTGAACTGGTGGTGTTTCGCTTGTCTTGGTCGTCGTCATCATCATGATCGTCGTCGTCGTCGCCATGACATTAGCATTATAATTCATATTAATATCGAAATAATATAGGACATGCTCGCTCGGTACGCTGTGCTTTGGCTCGAGATAACTCCTATCTTGAAATCATCGAACTGAGCATATGCAATGTGCATGTATTTACTTGACATTATGTCCCGTCCAGTCATCCTAACGGAATAGCGTTGTTTCATTTCGGAGGTTCTCCCTTCCCTTTCACTCGATTTGCTGCGTCAGGAGAATATGCATTCCGATTTTTCTGTTCAGCATTTTCTCCTCTGTTTTTCCTCTTGATTTTCTTCCTTTTCCTTTCATTCGGGCGCTCACTTGAGCTTGTGTTGGTGAATGAAAAATTATGAGTTGTGGAAAACTGTCGTGTCGGTAACCCTCTTGCGATGGATTCGCCAAAGAGGAATTTGAAATTTTGAAATGCTATCGATTACGCAAATGGCCTTTCGGGCTGAATTTTTGGCGAGTCATCGAAATTAATCTTTTTTTTTTCTGCACGCAGCTTGCCGATCCGTCTGAGACTCAGTGGAAACTATTCGGGAAATTGGTCAGCCAACTATTTGCTCTCGTCGGCGGTGGCAGCTTTGAAATTCGCCAAAGGGCAAGCAACAGTCCTTTGAGTGGATCCCTAATTAGGGACTTATCCCTCCCATGTTGAACCCCAAATCCGAAAAAAGCTGGTCGATATAATGACGAAAAATGCGGATGCCATCAAAATTCCATTCTCTTGAATAATTGACGTCGAATATGACATTCATGTCGACCGCAAATACGTTCTGAGCGCAAGCGAATGCATAATTCAGGATCTAATCAAAAAGGCGATTTTCGGTAAATCATCCAACCTGATGAACGGACATCGCTGGCCGGCGAACGTTCAATATTAGTTTAGCATTTATTATGCATCAACGGTCGGATCGAAGCGGATAGTTTATTATCGAACGTGACGACCCGCCAGTTTGACTGAATGAAGCAAGCCGAACGCAATCGAAAACGGTTGTCTGCTCACCGCCAACATACGTCGGGCATCGGCAAATAATTAATCGTCATCGTCTCCCTGCACATAACCCAGCACAACACAATACAACCCAACGCAACGCAGCCAAACACACGCTTACACATACACTCGCACACACTCACACATTCTCACATATTTTGGACGAACCGAACGCCATCTTCACCGAAAAAATGCCAACCAACAAAAGCATTCATTACATCGCATTCCAAACATTCTACCGCGAATTTTTCCGGTGATTGAAAATTACAATTCACTCAATGCTCGCACTGATACTGATGTATTCATATCAAAATCAATGGGATCGCATGCTGGCGATGAACTTACCCAAAATGCAAATTGCTTTTCGAGATGACAATTTCGCTGAAAGTTTCTACGAAACGCCGAAATTGCACCGAAGAAAACGGCGTATGGACGGGAAAAAACAATGAAAATAAAATCAATTTTTTCGGTTTTATCGCTGTCGGTAAACGTCTATTGTGTGTGTGTGCGTGTGTATGTGTATTTGTATATGTTGAGCGGCTTCTTCTTCGCTTTGGTCGTCGTCGTCCTCCTCGTCGCCGATATACAGCTGCTTTTGGTTCGGATCGGCTTGGTTTGGGTGGAGACGGGTATGGTATAATAAATTGCGGCAAATGTAATGACGTGAACGCACAGAACACAAAACACACTCACACACTCGCACACAAACGACTATTGAATATTTGTGGAATGCGAGGAATCTCACTTGCAATAGAGGTTTTCATTATTAATAAAGAATGTGGAGCGAGAATTCAATGCGCATGAATCGTTTCAATTGTCTGCACGTGTGAGTGTACGTGTGTTTGTGTGTGCGTATGTGAGTGTTGTATATGGCGGTTGTTGCTGCTGCTGCTGCATATACATGAACGAGCGAGCCAGTGAGTGAGTGAGCGAGTGAGCGCGCGACTGAGTGTGGCGATACAGCGAATTTTATCAGTCGGCCGTGTATGTGATACGAACGGTTGTCATTCGGAAGGGGAGTTGAATGTGACTGTTGGTGGGAGATGAATTCTGCGGCGGCCATCATTATTTTACATCGTG
Organism: Lestremia cinerea; assembly: GCA_027564135.1. Lineage (NCBI taxonomy): Eukaryota > Metazoa > Arthropoda > Insecta > Diptera > Cecidomyiidae > Lestremia > Lestremia cinerea. Next base: position 2,943 of record JANSTV010048173.1, read on the forward strand.
TTGTCCTGCTCGCGCATTGCTACGATGATAGTTGAAGCAGTGGTGGCATTTTGATCAGCCTCGAACATTTGAATGGTTATGGTGACGGCAAGTACTTACTTGGCGGACCGAGGGAATCGACCGTTATTTCCTCTCTGACGATTAGCAGGAGTCACATCCTCAAGAATTTTTTCTGCAAAGTCGTGACCAGCTCAGGGGTCTTGGTTCAATACCAGGATCACTGATGGCGACTGAAGCCTGGACCCTTGCAATCGCCACTCATACACTGGCTTCCATTCGGGGCAGGTCTACCCGAGCTCCTGGCCTGAATCTGAAACCCGTTCATGAAATTCCCGTTCCGACGGATGAAGAAAACCAATTAACTTTCAACTAACGAATCTTTTATTTTATTAGATGTTCATTTTGAAATAATTTCATTTAACAATATTCGATGGTATACATTATTAATTATTGAATCTAAAAGCTAGAGCAGGTCGTTGAAAAAGTTAAAAAAAAATCCAGTTGACGTCTTGCCATCATCTGTCGAAGCCGATCGAAATCCCCCCGTGTGACCCACAAAGGGGAGAGGTTCACCCATTTTTTATAACTCTTTCATTCCAAGAAGCAGTGTTTTTATCAATGTTTTTGTCACCTTTCATTCAAATTGAATTCTATTGTTTGTTTGTTTCTTGTTATTGTTGTTATTGTTTTAGAATCGTCTTTAAAATTTAAACGGCTGGTCTATTCGCAGAAAGTAAATATAGATCTCGCAATTTCAAAACTTTTTCGAACAGCTTGAATTGACAAATGTTAAAATGTTCGAAAACAAAATCATATTTATGTACTGTTTGTAGGCTGGCCAAATGTCTCGAAATTCAGAATTAAGATTTCATGGAAATTGTGTTGTTTTCGTGTTTTCTTGTTTGTTTGTTTTTTTTTTGCAATAATTTTGTTTATGTTCATTTTCTCCGCAATTCCTCCAATTTCAACCAAATATTCACTTGATTTCAGAAGCTGAGATTTCAAATTCGAGAATTTCAATATCTTTTCTTCCAAATTAATTTCGACATTCGCGTTTTTTTAGAATTATTTATTTTCCATTTCTTTACATTTTTTTTATATTGTAAAAAAATATATTTGTGTGTTAAAATGCATTTTCAATTTTGGTGTAATTGTGTCGATCGGAATCACAGACGGAGTTCCGAAAGTGTTGATTGAATTGTTTTTGTTGTGTGTTTTTTTTCTGTTGTTTTTTTGTGTTTGATTTGGTAAAGTAATTTCAGGTTGGTCCGCTGTTGCGCACCTTTCAGTTGGATCCGATTTGAATGGAAATTAACAGTTGTGCTCCTTTCTTCAGCAGATATCTTCGGGAGATATGTGTGTTTGATTAGTTTTGCCATTAAATCATATGTGATTGGGCTGCAGCGGGTCGGCTTTTCTGACCCCCAGATTGATCCATCTGATGGAGGCCTTCATTGGCAATGTCTGTGGAACCTCAGCAGGTTGAGACTTACCGGGCGATGTGAGCTACAATGAGTCGGCCACCGATTGATTCAAAATAAAATGGGACCTCGCTCGGTTTTCAACCTGCTGAACTTGCCTTCGGGTCATTCACCTCTCTTCACAAAACGGAAATATTTCTGATAATTCGGGTTGAACCAAAAGCGATGGCGCTCACTGGCGACCAAGTCATGACGCTGCGCAGCCGACCAAAATAACTCCCATTTGGAGCCTTCTCAAAAAAAATAAGCAGAATACAAAAAACGCACAAAAAAAGAAAGAAAAAGAAATCGACAAAACGGATGAAAAGAAAACAAGTTCGTAAAATTTGATTTGCATCAAAGTGTGAGTCATTGAATTAACTATGCTTTTGGAAGTGCTTTAGTGGAGTTTAAAATTCATCTTTAAAATTTGTTGTTATTTGGAAATATTCATAGTTCGATTTGATTTGATTTTTAATTGTTTAAATTTTCTAATTTTTTTTACCCAATTTTTTTTTGTAATTCTTGGTTTAAATAAATAATTTTTGCTTTGCTAATTCTAAGGTTAATTAATTAATTAATTTTATAATCAATTAATTTCAATTTGGTGAATAATACTTCTCAAGTGGCTCGAACCAATGCAATGATTTTCGAAAACGAAATAATTTGACTAGAAGAGAGATTAGGTTTCTCGTAGGAACGCAAGATTTCGAGATAAACGTCGTCGTCGTCATCGTCGGGAAGAGAATTTCGGATGGGGAGAGATGCTTGCTGTTGCCAACAGTTGGATAATGGCGCCGATCTCAGCGAGATCGTGCCCCTCGAATTTCAGTGACTTGTGCTGCACCGCGACGCGCTTGTCTCGCATCAAATCGAATGCTCAAATTGATATTGCTGTGGGAAGACTAAGTTCGAGTAATTTTGTGTGTGATTGGCTTTCGGCTTGTTCCTCTCGCATGGAAAATCAGAAGAGAGCCGTGTTGCTTCCCCGCGAATTTTCGAGCGAATCGAAGTCGAGTGGAAAGAAACTGGAAGTCTTCAAAATCCCAATTCGGAAGTACTCAAAAGTAGACGTTTCCGGTTCCCGGTTCCCCTTTGGTTTCGCTAAGACACAATATTTTTGCATTTTTATCTACAATTTTGGTTTGGTTATCATCATTTTCATCTAAAGTGCACCATTTTCATCTAAATTTTCATTTTCATTTTGTTAAAATATCGAATTACTGGTGAGAGTCTGCTGAGATTGAAATGGTAAATGACAATTTGGATCATCGCTCGCTCAAGTGTGGTCTACAAAGGCGTAACCCGCGGAGCGGGGCGTCCGCAAAATCTTAATTAATCTACAAATTGCAAAATGCTTTGTGACAATGCATTTGGGCAAGCGAATCGCAATGAGATTCGCATCCAAGAAGTGGCCGAGACTCGGCAATCTTAATGATAAAATATAGGAAGTGTTTGTCATTTGCTCGACAAAATCGAGGTCGCACACTAGGACTCTGACCGTCTACGAGCCGATATCCCTTGTTTCTGTCGCCCTCGATCCGCTCCAAATCCCCAGTCGGTTTGTTCAAGCATATCACTCAGGATTCAAACGGGCCAAATGATATTCTCGCGCTGACGTCGTCCACATAAAAAACGAATTTTTCGTTTTTCCTCGTCTTTGTTTGTTTGTTTCTTGTTTTGTTTTTCTTCAGATAATCAGAGGTAGCTCACCGCCGAGACATTTCTCGCAGCATAAATTTTAAATAATTATCATTTTCATTAAATTAAATACGTTGTTTTGACTAAGTTCTTGTGCCGAATTGTCTGTCGTGCAAATGGCATTCTCAATCGTTTTTCCAGCCAATCGGCTGATTCAATTTCAGTTGGGCCGTTGTGCTTTTAGCAATCATCAAATATTCAAACGGAAAATCTAGCATTGTCAAACAATGAAACGCTAAATTGGCAACTGCAATGACGTATTCGCAGAATGCAAACGTACTAAATGCCAAATCATGACAATAGACTCGATGTTTGAAGAAAAATACGGCCATCGTGATGGTGGCCAGAAGCGATAAGGCGAACAATATTCTCTTCCATTTCAGCGATTTTTGATCGTTGATTGACATCAATTGACTTTGTTTGTCGGCGTCAACGTGGTCGCGCAGCAATTGGCACAGTTTTATGACGACCAGCATGTGACACAATGAGCAGACCATGAAAACGATGAACACCTGCTCGTGCAGATCTGAAACGAAAGGAGAGGTCAGAATCTAGAACAATATCTAGAACCCGAAGGAAGCGGATCCTTGAATCTCGTGCAACTTACTGTAGTTTTCGCGGTTCGAAATGTACGTGACACCGCACAGCGATGTGATTTCGATGACGTGCAACCACAACGCGACATTCATCAGAAGCGTTCCCTTGCTTTGAGCGGCTTGATCTCGAACATACCGCAAAATGTGAACGAAGTAGCTTTTGTAGCAAAGAGCTATTACGAAACGAGGCCCAACATGTAAGGCAATGCTGACTCGCCAAAAATAGCGTTGAGGACTAACGCCAGTTATGGCACTGATCGATGGTATTATGTTGAATACCTGTGAGGGAAAAGGAAAGAAATAGTTGAATTGCGATGGGTGTTGGAGACGGCACAGTGGCACAGTCACTTACTTGACAATGATTTTCATGTGTTTCCTCAAACTGGAAGACAACGGCGCCTATAAAACTAATGGCTAATGTGACGAGCGGTAGAGCAGCCGTTACCAAGCACAATTCTCTGAGTCCAACCATAAAGTGAACGGTAATCTGGAAATGGTAGAGCCCAAACAAAACATTCAATCAATCATTCAAGATGTCAACAGTTCGACGAACAGGTGCTTGGTGTTGTTGCAGAAGACCAATTCAATATTTGGCCGAATGATTGCTTCCGGATTTTCGGGCGCGGGTTCGATCCAAATGACAAACGTAATTGGATTTATAGCACACGCCAACGCCAACCTCATCGTCCCCACGGTGGTGGCAATGGAAATGTGGCTTCCCGGTCGATAAATAATAATAAGCCATCAAAGACATCCTGTCGCTGTGCTCATCGAACAAATCACAGCGAAACATCAGCAAGGCTCGAAGCGTGCTGCGAGGATAGTTCTATTTTTCGAATTCATAAATGAGGCAATCAACGGAGGGCTCAAAACCCAATCACTCGTCGCCCTTTCGCAATCATCAAAAATGAATCAAACGAAATCTAGCGGTAAGCCCCCGCACCGGACAAACAAAAAAAGTGGAAAATAATCGTCGAGAAAACCGCATAGTCAAACTGAACGCAAAACATTGTTGAAATAAATATTTCATAATCTCGTTACGGCATTTATATTAATCGCTAAAAATAGCCCTCGAAACACTACATTCGAGCCATTGGCCAACTAGCAACTCGAACTAGGTGTGAGGTGCACTGTTTTATATTCGGAACCGTTCAACCTCTCATAATTTTCTTCTCGTTTCACGAGCACTCGCTCTTGCGGTGCGGTTTATCCACTCGAAATTCGGCTGATTTTTGTTTCACTTCAACTCTTTTGTGGGTTTTGCCTTTGTTTTGGTTACGCAACGCTTTCGTGAATCTCATTTCGGTGGAATTCCATTTTGGTTAGCAAACGCATGCTAACGAAGTGCCACCGTTGGCTGTGCACTTCGTTCCAACGCAAATGGATTCCCGTCAATTAGAATGGACTGGTGATGCATGCGAATGAATTGAATCCAATTGGAAAATTTGAGGTCGTACCTTCTCGGCAACATCCTTTTTCGCTGCTGGCGTCGCATCCGTACTATTCGCGTCAACGGTGTCCGCCGTCATTGTGTTTTTCGTTTTTATTTCGAATAGTCCCAAACTGAAGGCAGCCTCGCATAAACTCTCCGTCCAACTTTTTGTGTCGCAGGAATCGCAGGAGTCGCTCTGAGAACGATGCAGGAACGTTTGATGCACTTCAGAAATTGTTTACAAACTGATTTTACAATTGAATGTTCGGGTACGAGGCTCCACAATACGCATGGCTACCATTACATAATAATAACGCAAAACTTTGATAAATTGCACAGAACATGTTCGCGAAATGCAATCGAAAATCTGGTTATTTCCTTTTGCAGCGTTTGATTCGGTTCAGGCTGAAGGCGACTTTTGATTTAATTTTCTCGTTTTTTTTTTGACTCGTTTTTGCGTTTGCACGTCAACACTCGAGGACACTGCGGACCGAGATTGAATGGGCTCCGTTTTTTGCGAGAGCAGTGAATTTTCTCCGAAGCCTAAGCGATTTTATTCAACACCACAGGGCTTTGCCGATTCGACTGACGATTTTTCCACAACGAAATAATTTTCCGGGTTTATTTTCCGTCTTTCACACAGCGCACCGCTGGCGAACTTGAGCGCTATCGCGATTATGAAATGCAATTTTTCTGCATCGAATGCCGTTTCCGAGCGAAACACAGCATTTCGTGCGCAAATGATTCCCGCAAGAATTTTCTTCAGGAAAAACAATAATACGCAGACGTTAGTTTATGAATGCCGAAACTGGCAGCTGATTGTTTTTGAATGAAACCGATCGATTCATAGATGGGTTGAGATGTCAACGAATGAGGTTGCGCGCAGCGAATCGGCAGGTGGCGTTAGAATCGATACGCCGCGTAGCGGCAACCTCTCGCCCTAGCGCCAATTGACATTTCTCCTAACCCGCAAAAAAGACACAATATTTTCCAACACAGAATGTCCTTTCTCGCCGGAAAACTACTGAAATTAAATGTCGCCGCCTTGGTGCAGCGCTGTTTCAATGGTGAACAAATCGCCGGCATTCACACGAGCTCAGTGCTGAGCAACAACAAGCACCTTTCGGGCCCACGCAAGTTCGCGGAACACAACAAGAAAATTTTCGAGCCGCAATCTTCCGCCGAGGAGCCACGACCCGCGGTAAGTTGAACCAATTGCCCGCTGATTGCGGCGACTCAGTCGACTTGCTCGCTTCTAGTACGTCTGCCATGTCAAGAAGGACATCAAATACAGCCCGAAGAAGATGTGGTATGTCGCTTCGCTCATCCGAGGAATGTCCATCGACGAAGCCATACGTCAACTGAGTTTCGTTTCAAAGAAGGGCGCCGGTGCGGTCAAGGAGTCGTTGCTCGAGGCGCAGGAGCTGGCCGTCAACAAGCACAACGTCGAATACAAAAGCAATCTCTGGGTCGGTGAGTACACCCTTCATTAGTTTCATCAAGCTTCTGTTGTCAAAACTAACCCGTTTGCTTTCAGCTGAATCGTTCTGTGGAAAGGGCAAAGTATTCAAAGGAGTAAGACGACATGCTCGCAAGCGCTACGGAGAAGTAGAGTACAAGCACAGTCACTACTTCGTGAGGTTGGAAGAAGGGAAACCACCAGCGGACTATTACAATCGAACCGTCACACCTGAGCAGCAGTTGGACAATTGGGTCGAACAAATGCGACGTCGGAAGGTTGCCAATTCCCTGTAGTGTTTACCACTCGCGTTGGATTAATGAATAAATGTTGTTTTTTTAGAAATTTTATTTAGTTCAGTTCATTTCCTTAGTTCAGTTCATTTCCTCAGTTTGTTCTTCAAATATTTACACTTCAATCAATTCAACTCCGATTCACTGCAAATTTCCTCCTGAATATGCTCGAACTCGACGCGATCACCTTGTCCGGCAAGGATCAGCTTTTCGGCGGCCGGTGGCAGTTTAATGTTCAAAATCCTCGAGGCTGTTGAGATTTTTTTGGAACCCTTGTCCTTTCTCGTGGCCCGAGGTTTCCTTGGTTTTTTCACTTTGGTCGCGGGTTGCGAGAGGTGAATGGCGCGAATGTGAAGTAACAGCTTCTGTTTCGTGCAGAGCGTTTTCCCGCAGCCGTTGACATCGCATATGAACTTCTGATTTTCGTGCTTCGAACGGTAGTGCGCCAACAGATTGTTTCTGTGGAAGAAATATTTCGAGCACTTCTCGAAGTCACACGGGTACACCAGACGGTCATCCTTCTCGTTATGGATGGCCGCATGGTCCTTCGCCTGTCGCTTCGAATGAAACTCTCGGCCGCACGTGGTGCACGAGCGTTCGTTGTGCGCGGTCTTCTTGTGTGCCACTAACTCGGACCACTTGAAGAACTCCAACGTACATATTGTGCAGGTGTGCACTTTGTGGGTGCGTTCGTGCCGCTCGTGACAGCTTAACGTGATGAAGCCCTTGTCGCAAACCTTGCACTTATATCTGTAATGGAATTATTGTCAAGCGAATGTAAGCAAACGGCCCTGCGTCAACGAGACTCACGGGTAATCGCCGGTGTGCGAGAACAAATGCATTCGATACTGTGTCTTCCGACGGAACACCGCTGGACACTTGTCGCACTTGAACGAGAACGATTTGATGTCCGTTTTCTCGACGTGCGTCTTTCTGTGATGTTCATCTCTTTTCTGCTTCGATTTGTACGATCGATAACATTCGCTGCAGGGATACTTTACGTCCGAAGATCCGCTCGAATGAGCCGTTCGAATATGCCGCAGCAAATGGGCATTGCTTTGGTACGATTTGTCGCAGTTGGGCGCCGTGCACATGAACTGCTTACACATCGAGTGTGTGTATTCGTGCGAGTGCAGTTGGTCCTTTCGAGAGAATTGCAATGAGCAATTCGCGTATCGACACTCGTAGCGAACATTTGGCGCCACGAACCTGTCCAGAATTCCTTGTTCGATATTTGATACGTCTTTGGGCGGCTGCTTTTCGACATTAATGTCCTGCAGCATGACGCTGCGCGTATCTGTCGGACTAGAATCAGAGATGAGCGTAGTCCCCAATGAGGTCTTTGTGATCAAAACCATTGAACAATCGAAATTACCTCATTTTTCAGCAGAATTTTTGAAGACCATTTGAACACCTCAAGCACATGGCCTGCTGTTTACTGTTAGATCTTGAACACCAACAATATTTGACACACCTCACGTTCCGCCAACAGATGGCGCTGCTTTTCCAGCGTTTCAACTGAAACAGTTGAAATTCAAAAGTTTTCTCACGGAATTCGATTTGATCTGGGAAGGAGCAGCGGACATCCGAAATTATGTTTCCCCCGGAATGTCTGACATTCAAAATGGATCAGCAACTCGAACCCATGATTGCTTTGACAAGCGTATGCCTCAAACGAATCAGTCGTTGATTGAGAGCTGAGCTGCATTTCATTGGTTTCTGTTTGAGCGATATCTCCCTGCAGACAGTTATCCTCGTGTTGAATGTAAAATCAAGTACATGAAGATCATATTTCATTCCGACAGAAAAATGCATTTCGATTTCAATTCGCTGCGATCGCGTGGTGACGACTCGCCAGTGCTGACCGCTTGAACAAGGGCGTGCATGAATATTTGATTGTCGACGATTGCGAACACAACCGAAAGTGGATTGCGCCGCGCGGTTAACGACACGGTCGTGTGTAGCGATTAGCAATCACCGAAATCAAGTGCGGTCCAAAATCAACAGACCGGGCAAACAACATCGAAATTGAGACGACGCTCGTATCAGAACTGTCATACCATTTTTATCTCATCTGAATGTAAACACCGCGGCGATCCCATGGAAGCGCAGAATCACGCTTGACTGGGAGCAATTTATGGCTTTGTTTGTCTGGGCTGAATCGAAAGTGACGGCCTGACTGAACATTGAGCCGAGAGACGGCGCCTCCACGGAATGCCCGTCCCTGTGATGCAAGCGATGTTTGCTCGTGAAACGCGGTCGTATTACCGGCACCCAATGCGTGCCGCAACATTTCTTCATTCTGCGCGTTGAACAATTTTTCACATTTTTCTCATTCGAACTCGCGTTGAGACAAATTGTAATTCAGTTAGCAAAGTCAGTGTCGGGCAGTTTCGTGAAAAAGGAAAATTCCCCTCATAGACTCTCGTCGCAGTCAAATGTTGCAAAATCAGGACATTCAATTGCTGAACGTCGTATCAGCCGCTCAAAATAACTTGAGTTCATCGTCGTCCACGTCCTCGGAAGCGAGTCCAGCCGTTGAACATCAACGCGATGGCTATCACAACGGATCGACGTCATCGCTGAACGAATCGTATTATAGTAATGGTTACGGCAACGGCAACGGTTACAGTTCGTCTCGTGATACCTCGGCCAGTGATAATACAAATTGTTCAATGCGGATGCGGAGCTACAGTCGGTGGGCACCCTCCAAGCAGGGGGCCACGCTAGTGTGGCGGGATGTGTGTGTTTATGCCACTGGCGATGAGGATGGTCGTGCCAACAGTGGCAAAAATTTGAAGAGAATCATCAATAATTCCAGTGGAGCCATCCAGCCGGGCACGCTGATGGCTCTGATGGGCTCAAGGTAGAAGTTTTGTTTTGCGTGGAGTTGAATTCGGGCGGGAGTAACATTTGGTGCATTCCAGTGGCGCCGGCAAGAGTACACTGATGTCTGCATTGGCGCACAGAAACCCTTCCGGAACGATCGTTCAAGGTGATATTCTGGTGAATGGACGACGCGTCGGGCCATTTATGCATCGAATCAGTGGGTTCGTGCATCAGGATGACCTGTTCAATGGATCGTTGACGGTATTGGAGCATCTCACTTTCATGGTGAGTAGTCAGCAGTGCCCTGCCCAGGACCTCAAGCAATTTGGCTAATCGAGTCCGCTCACAGGCTCATCTGCGACTCGACCGTCGAACAACGAGCTACCAAAAGACGAATCTGATCCAATCGCTGCTGGAGCGCACTGGCTTGGCCGGTTGTGCAAACACAAGGATTGGCGACTCCGTGAACGACAAACGACTTTCAGGAGGCGAGAAGAAGCGTTTGGCATTCGCTGCGGAGTTGCTAATCAAGCCGACGATTCTCTTTTGCGACGAACCCACCACCGGACTAGACTCATACAGCGCGCAGCAGTTGGTCGGCACATTATTGTCGCTCGCCCGTCAAGGCACGACCATCATATGCACGATCCACCAGCCCTCCAGCCAGCTGTTCGCAATGTTCCACAAAGTGCTGCTACTGGCTGAAGGTCGTGTTGCGTTCACTGGATCGCCTGATCAGGCGCTCGAGTTCTTCGCCAAGTACGTTATTCGAGCGCTGTCTCCGGCTAGTTTTTTTTGATTCGATGCCATTTCAGCAACGGTTACACCTGCCCGAGCACCTACAACCCGGCCGATTTCCTAATTGGTGTGTTGGCCAGCGCCCCTGGATTGGAGCGAACATCCCAACGGGCTGCCCATCGCTTGTGTGACCTATTTGCGGTCAGCGAGGCGTCACAGCAACGTGACATGTTGGTGAATCTGGAAATGCACATCGCCGAGGCTGGTGAGCTCCGGGAAGAGGACGAAGTTTTCCTAAAGCCCTTCTGGCCGGTCACCGTCTTCTGGCTGTTTTATCGCAATTTGCTGACAGTCATTCGGGATCCGTCTGTTCAAACGCTGCGAATCGTTCAGAAAATCGTAAGTGTAACGCGAAGGCAAGTGAATGAAGGTGGTGCGTAACGAGAACCAACATTTATTTTTCGCTCGCAGGCAATAGCAGTCATGGCGGGATTATGTTTCTTCGGTACGATCGATTTGACACAGCACGGAATCCAATCAATTCAAGGAGCTTTGTTCATCATCATCTCGGAAAACACATTCAGCCCGATGTATTCGGTGCTGTCCTTGTTTCCACATGCTTTTCCACTTTTCATGCGAGAAAGACGATCTGGATTGTACGACACCGTTCAATATTATATTTCACACATTGCGGCGCTGGTAAGTGCGGGTGAAACCATAGAGTTTCGACCGAGGGGAACATATTTGGGTCAGAATTGCCACCAGGGGCTATGCGGCATCCATTCGAGGCTAAACTCAACTAATTTACAGATTCCCGGACTTATCGTGGAGCCGTTCCTGTTCACGACCGTTGGGTACTGGCTGGCTGGGCTCCGACCAACGTTCTACGCCTTTTCCGTAACGACTCTGATTGCCATCATGGTGATGAATGTCGCAACGGCTTGTGGCTGCTTCTTTTCAATCGCTTTCAACTCGGTGCCTGTCGCCATTGCCTATTTGGTTCCGTTCGATGTGATCCTCATGGTCACTTCTGGAGTTTTCATCCGACTAGGGTAAGAGGCTCGCAAAAGGAGATTGACGAAAGTCAAATAACCTACACGATTCTCTTGCATCCAGATCCATGAGCGCCTACTTGGGCTGGCTGAAGAACCTCTCCTGGCTGATGTACGCCAACGAAGCGATGACCATCATCCAATACGACGGCGTGAAGAACATAAGTGAGTTCAGTCAACCAACCAATTCATTCGTCGAGACGACTAACCACCATTCTCTTCCAGGCTGTGCCGGCATCGATCCACAAGCTCCATGCCTCTCCACCACCGAAGAGGTGCTCGACCAATACAGCTTCTCGAAGGACAACCTGGCGATCGACATTTTTGCATTGGCACTCCTCTACACCATCTACAATGCGCTGGCGCTATTCTGTCTGTGGCGGCGGGCACGTCAAGCATGTCGCTGAGCAAAAAATGCACTTCCGCATATTTTAGAAAAAAAAAAACAAACAAATATTTTTCAAATAAATTTCACGAAATGACATTTTGCGCAGTTTTCACCAAACCAACTTCACTCTGTCGAGCAGCGCCTCCTGCCGTCAAACTATAACATAATTATTGTCTCTGTTCTTTCAATTGCACGGCATCTGTGCACGGTTCGGTCAGTCTCTTTCATTCTGCCTGTTTCAGCGGTAGTTCGTTTATCTGGTTTTGTGTGTCGTGGTTCATTGTTTTCTTATTTCGCTCGTTGAATTTCGTTGGTCGTTTGGTTTTCGCTTTATTTTCGCAAATTAAATGTGCATTTTTCGCTGATATTTGTGATTGAGACGGTGAACTGCAAATGGCAGTGTCGACCTAGAACGATATAATCGACTGCAGTCCATTCACGCAACGAGCAAACCGATGCATTTGGTTGCCGATTTTGGACAATTTCATCGAATCGAAAGAGACGAAAACGCAAATCGAGAATCACAAGAGTTGAGTTTGATAGAACGAAACGTCGACTGTGTGTGTTGTGCTGTGTGTACTCAGTGAGTTCGATTGGTGGTTCGGTGTAGTGTGGAGAGATGTGCAATATTCTTTTTGTTGGTTTTTACCTAAGTGGAAATGTTCATGCGGCGATGCAACATGGTTTTCATAAGTTTTATGCTCGACGAATGTAAGTTGCACGGCTTGCCGCAAGCCCGATGCATGTGAGTTGTGCCGTTCGACCGGCAGGAAGAAGAGGATATACATCGATCAGTCGAATCGGCCGTCGCGAATAAAGTGTTGAACGCACGATTTCCAGTTGATTTACCATTCGCTCGCCGCAACGTGCACCAAGTGAATTTGTGCCAGTGATTTTGTGGCAAAATGTGAACCGCATTCGGAAACGATAAAAATTGTTGCATTTCGGACTGTGTTCCGCCAAAACATCGACCACATCGTCCATTACGGTTTACGAAAAAAAATAATCTATAAATAAGGTAAAGCTCGAATGTTGAATGCATTTCTCGCAGCCGGTTTGGCTCGTTAGTCCGTATTTGGCTTATCAAACCACAAACAATTCAGTTTTTCAAGCCAAAAATTGATTGTTCATTAAAATATTGCATTGCGATCGTGTTTCTGTTGCGATCGCTGTCTTTCGAATGACGCACCAGCCCGCATACAAAACTGACAGTTCCCTCTGAGAACAATAACAGCTTGGCCGCCGCAAATAAACGACGTTAAATCGCTCGCAATTATGACAAATGCGTAACGCATCGATCGATGGCATTTTCCAGTTTCTCTCGTCAACCATTTTCAGCCGACGAATGCACTCACGTTCGAATCTCTGCCATTTAATTAATTTGATTTTGTTGCATGCGATTCGTTATTTTGCGTCTCGCAAAAAGTGAAACGCAGAGGACGACACAAGCTCGGTACACCATTTGAGGACGATCGCAATCGCCAAGACAATAATTTCGAGAAAATGAAACGAAATATTATCGCGCTATTCAATTGAGGCCCATCGCAACCGACAATAAGCAATTCATCGGTTGCTTTGCGAACAAAAATAAACAAGAATTTTTTGCGTGGAACACTTGACGAGCTCGACATCGCCGTGAGTGCCGCGATGGGCAATTAGAGAAAGTCAATTAAATAATAATAATTTCGTTCGTCATCATCGATTCCGGTCGCAGCGGAATAAATCGTTCGGTCGATGACGTGCGATCACATCGAAAATCCTGGTGTGTGACGGTGAGAATGTCTACGATGATAAGCAATTGTTCACAAGTCAGCAAATGAGCGACCGAACGAGCTAACGATCGATTGAAGCGTTGTCTGTTCCACATTTTTCGAAAATAACATAAAATATTTGGACAAGTTTCGTGTGATTGGACTTCCACGACGAAGACAACGACAACGACACATTTATCAGCCGAACAAACGATCGCACTTTCGGTGGCATTGCATTCACTCAAACACTCATTTCGTTTGCCAGTTTAATTATTGATAATAATTTGCATTTAACGAGCACAAAACCGCGAGAATGCAATGACAATGACGATGACGACTGAAGACACGAAGGAAAAATGAACGAAAAAAACACGAAAGAACACGAGAATCGCACGAAAAGCAAAAGGTAAATAAACTGGTAGACTCGTTCCAACATTATTTCACTGCAGAGGCACATCGTCTCAATGTTTGTTCGAGCGCTCGGCCAGCCCAAGCCGCGCGGTACATTCTCGAAAATAAAACGACCTGGCAAATGCCGATTCGGTTCAAATGTGCGACTTCAAATGTGAAACATGCATTTTATCGAACTGAAATTTTATGGCCGACCGCGCCATGAGCTGGTGTTTATCGCCCGGTCGCTTGCCTCGCATCAACTCGAACGATCGACTCGTCATTTCATCGCTCGCTCCGAATTTTATTGATGTTTGTGATGTTGATTAGAAATTAATTGTCGATCGGCTCAGTCGGGCCGCCGTCGCACGAGGCGCATGTGCCGTTGCCGGTTGTCATGCGGAAGGAAATCGACTTGAGCGGCTTCTCTGCCGGAAATGCACAACAACGCAGAATCGATTGTGCAAATCGTCATCGGAAGCAGTCTTCTGTTGCTTCGGTACGCGCGGTGCGCGGTGATGACACTCGACGCTTGCAGTTGTGTTTGGTTGCACGTGCACACCCGACGTTTTCCTTTTTCTTTCAAAATATTTCTCGAAAATCCAAAGCGCACGCATCGCATCAAGTCGCGCGTCAGCACCTCCTCGTGCAATGTTTGAAACGGCTGAGAATTGTGTTTCAGTCTAATTTTAACATTTTCATCTCTGGCCACTGATGCATCCAGCACTCTGTTCCTGTTTCAGTCTCGATTTCGTTTTCGGTTCGGTTCAGTTTTTGTTCGCTCGAATCGCATTCTGATCGAAAGACACGAAAGCAAAGATCATCGGCATGTCGTTCGGCGAGATGCGTCATGCTCCTCGATATGGGAAAATTCCTCGACTTCATCGCGCGCTAAAGATGAGACCACGTTTCGGTCTGGAACGACGACTTTTCATACACCGGCTGTTATCGAATCGAACTCGCTTCGAACCACGCTCGAAAACTCATCTGGCTTGCATGCGCCCGAGCTGAGGTCGATGACCTTACGGGATCGCCGCCAACGAATTTCGGGACTCGTGCGGTAATTATTTTGTGGATGGACGTTTCCCCACGTGCATTCTACCGTATGATATCAGTCACGTCATCAATACGGCACCCCTCAAAGCTTGAATACACCTTGTGTCCACCCTTGCAACCCTTCGCATCAACGCCTGTCGGCACGTAGCACGCCGGCATTATCTAACTGAATCGTTCGTTAAACCACCAGCTAGACATGCCGTCGTCGCCATTGTACGGCTTCAGAGCATTACCGGCCACTGATTTCCCTCTGTCTGGCTGTGAATTCCAGTTCGCGCCTCGGCACTCGATTTCGAGCAAAATCGGACACTTGTCGCGATTGAGCAAATTTTGACGAAATTCAATGAATCGTAAACTCTGGTCGGCCAAGCAATTGTGCCGAATCGAAAATGCAGAAGGGAAACCTTACTTTGATCCTCAGCAATGAACAGATCAATATTATTATTTGATCGTTTCTTTCGTGCATCATCGTTGATGCCACTACCAATGCGATATGGCGCGGTCTGGCTATTGGTCGCATAACGTGAACCATTATTCCAATTCCAAACAGTTCCATTCGAATCGTCTCAGCGGCTACGAACGAGAGAGTGTGTTGTGTGTATTGAACGCACATATCATTCGCAGAAATGGTACATTAAACAGTTATTTTATCATAAATTGAATTGTTGTTTGTTGCCTTTTCGAACTGAACGAAAACAACAACAGTAGCAGCAGCACAAATTCTTTATCCAGATTCGGCCGAAAAACGCCGCCGAGTACCACGACTCTCTCAAGCGTTTCGCTCCACGTCGTTTGGACGAAGCCATTAATAATCAAATGGTCCAGAATGCATACAATTCAGTTCACTTCGAATTGGATGCGTCACCTCGGCCCATCAAGCCCTTTGCCCGTCAATGTGCAACCATTTCATTATTCTCTTAGCTCGTCTTCATCTCGCTTGTTCCATCGCGATTAATTCACGCAAGCGAAATCAACCGAATAGATGACCTCACAAATGATGTGTTATTAATAACTATTAACGGCTTTAATTGAATTTTTAATTGAGCCAACTGGCTAGCATTGAGGTGGTGTCGTCACTTTTGGGTAAATCGATCTGCGCGGTGTGATCGAGTGATCGAGCATTCGGTCACTGTTTTGGTCAGTGGTATGTGCGGCTGAGCGGTGTGGAAACGTACCTTATTTGCCGATGTCCAACTGTCGCACGGCCAAGCACAATGTAACCACTTTTCGCCATCGATTGTTTCAGTTACTTTGTCTCGCTCTTTACGTAACTCGTTCAACACAAATATGGACGAAATCATCTGAAAACTTGTTTTATTTTTTTCTCTGGCGATCGACGTTGCTCGTATTGTCGCTGTTCCTTCGTCGCCCTGAACCGTTGCGTGGTTTATAAAGCTTTCTCGCTCTCTCGCTCATTCCGGCTAACAATCGGCAACAATCGACAACAATCGGCTCGCTGGACAAATTTTAATTGTGAGCATCAAGCATCGGCCAATCCGACCCAAAGTAACACACATGGCGATAGACGACAATAAACAGCGTATCGCCATTAATGATCGGAGATCATAACAGAAATTGATTTTGAATTCAGGTCTCATTGATCTCATGCTCTTGATCCAATTTATCTCGTCGACACTTGAAAACTTCGTCTCACTGACAGATCGATGTCTGTTCGCGGGATTCGTTGCGGTTCTCAGAAACGATCGCGCACCACATTTTCTCGACCGGACTGATTGGCATGGCAGCGATTGCGTTATTTAGTCTCCCTCTCTCTCTATCTTTCACACACGTCTACATCGTCATTTTCAACAAATTGTCATCGCTCATTCAGCATTGTCAAATGGCTGACTGTAATCCCATCACGCGGATCACTTTTCAGTTGGAACATTGAAGGTCGTTTCGGAAGAAAATCTTCACAAAAATCTGTTTGTCGGTTTGTCTGTCTGTCATTGTGTGACGATTCTCTTTCGTTGCCTTTGTGAAACGCCCGTGGAATTCGTGCGTTGCGCTGAGCTGTGCTCCGTTTTACGACTTACGTTTTTCAAAATAACACTAACGCCCCAGCGTGTGTCTATTCAAACAGATCGACTTGACGTTGACCAATTTGCATAGGATTGGCCCGTTGCTGCGACAGGGGACTTGGACACCCAGCGGTTGTCGCTCAAGGTGTTTGATGAATGAAGGAAATTTAAATGCGCTTGTTGCGACACGATGCAGCTCGTTCCAGACTCGAACCATCATTTGCCATTTTTGCTAAAACTCGATTCTGTTTTCAATTTTTGCCGAAAGAAATGATTTCGAAATCAATCAAATTGCGCCCGATTTATAAGCTCGGCAGTGGCTTGCATATCAATTTGTTGATTGTTTCGCTTTATGATTTTCGATGATAAATTCCACTCAATTGACGATCAATATATCGCTGGCGATTTATCGAATTTGCCTCGCTCAGTGAGTTAGCTTCAATGTCTGACTATGACGTCAGTAGTGCTATTCGGATGACGTGATTTTCGAATCTCACTCCGGACAGAAACACAAACAACAAAACGAGCGAACCGGTTTTCCAGCAGCCTATTCGCGAGATGACCGATGGTCAAGTCATTCGGATCAAAGCTCCAAACAAAACATAGCAAACTGTTATTTTGAGTGTTCTAAATCGGAGGCGATTAACCACAGGTCTGAAAGTGATGTTTGTCAGCTGCTGAGTTCATCAAATTGATTGTTCGGAAAATAAATGACGCAATCGCTGCTATGCCATTCAGTTGAGTCGACAACGGTCACTTTCATCGTTCGACTTCGATTCTTTTTGGGTTCTTTGAGAGTCCTCAATACGCAACGGAATTTGATCGATGTTTTGTGATTTTTCTTAGGCCGATCGTTACAGTAATGTATACTTAGCTGTTAGAGCGAATGAATTGCCACCGAATCGGGTTAGTAAATCATGCGGAATGGTGCCCGAGTCCGTTGATCGCTTTTCAAGAGAAGAGAGATCACTCGCTCGATAAGTTATTTCCCATTCCGCGGTGACCTTCCGACTTCATATCTCAGCACGCTCCTCCCCAGCATCTACCAGCCTCTTGCGGTCGTATTCAGGTCATTCAATATGCTTCCTCTGTTTTTCCAATCAGCAATTGTTCATCCGAAAAACAAATCAATGAAAAACCAGCGCCAGAAAAGTTATTTTTAGCGGAAAACCCCGAGTGCTGCGTTGTTCAGCTGCGGTCGTTTGTCATTGACGCATTTCACGATGCATTGCGTTGAATTACAACAGCATTCAGCGATATATGCGCTTTGATTCCAGAGCAATTGCCATTCCACAGGTGCGAATGTGGAAAGTTTTGTCGTGTCGACGCTGACCGATGCACGCGATGATTTTCATTGTCGTTCGATTCGAAACGGATAAGATTGCGTTTGCAGGCCAGTGAATGATTGATTTTCATCGAGTAATTGAGCTGAGCCAGTAGAGCCAGCGATCATTTCCCATTGCACTCAGGCGCATTGCGGTCGGCGATCAATTGCGGTTTTCAAAGCAATCGCTCAAAAACGAGCAAAAACTCTGATTGCTCGTGCACGGTTTTGACACAATTTCCATCTCTCGATGTCGGAATTTACGGCGTACAACTGATTGGGACGATCCCATCTTCTCGAAGCCAGGTTAAGTTCCCATCGACACTCGAAAATGCCACCTGTTGCCTTTCGAACGTTCACGATCGATCAGAGATGGATGGCAATGGAACAATTTACGAAATCGAATGGTCAAACGTCAAACAACAGCCGCAATCGAGGAGAGAAAAGCCGTCATCGGCCGGTGATCCATTCGCGGCCGATCGCCAGCTCCGCCTGTAGCATCGACGATAGACAAATATAAATATTTCGTTTATTATTATCAATTTGTGTCATTTATATTTAATCATCTTTCATTCAGCACCAGCATCCGTCTCGTTCGCGTGCGACCGCTGGCGATGCTGGTGTCGCACAGCTCTCTGTCACCAACACATTCGTCTCGAACACATTTCGCTTGGAGACTCTTCTGAACGTGATAAATGCTATCGCATTTTAGAAAACTATTAAATTATGGTTGCGCTTGTTGTGCCGTGATGTTTGGTCTCGGCTTCGGCGGTGACGAGCCGACAAGAGCGCAATGTTATTTATAATTTCATATTTTTCATCTATTTTTTTCTTTCGTGCTCTTCGCGCTCGTCGCCTTCATCGCTCATGCAAATGTATGGCGATCATTCGTACATATCATTTTGATGCACTTTTAATTTGAATTTATCGAGGAATTAATGTCCGCTCAATTAATCGTCGTTCAGGCACCGCTTAAACGGCCGTTGCGACTTCCTTCGGGCATATTTTATCTCGCGCCGCTGTCAGAGTCGTTTTGAGAGCCTTCAAAGCGGACACCGAACGTCGGCCACAGGCATTCCAATCTGCTGATTCACTCGTCCAGCGACAATCCGCCAATCGACACTCTCAGACACTCTCTGTTGAGCACGCAGCCTCACAGCTGCAATCGTTTCACCGGACAAAAGTCAACAAATTCTATCGCCGCCGCCGCCGCCAACGATGAAATCTGTCATTGCTGGTGTCGCCTTTAAACGTGTCGCGCGTCGCTCATCGAAATTCGGGAATTCTGAATTGCAGCCGAAAACTATGAAATTGTGAAAAAAAAATGAAATGTAGCAAGCTCCGCAAGACGACTGACCTATTAATATCATTTTGTATTTGTCATTCCGTCGACCAGCGCGCTGAGTTGATCTCTAATGAATTGTCAGCTAAATGAGTGCAAATGGCAATTAAAGCCGTTGCACGTATTCACAGCACGTTTGACATGATTCTCTGAACGGACAAACAGCTTCTGAGCTGCTGCGGCGGGCGGAAGAGATGGCGACCAAGTATCCGTCCGTCGATCGATCCCGCCAGTAGCTCGTAAACGGTCCAACGGTGCCCAAACTGTTTTACTCGATTTTGTGAGAATTTGCATTCAAACGAAACCCATCAATTCCGTTCTAATAATAAAACATTGGCGATGTTTTTGCATTCATTGTGGGCAAGTGTTTCTGACATACATTTTGAAATGTGCAACATTTGCTCGACAATCGACGAAGCAACGAGACGTGGAAGTTCATCTGATCCATCAGCTGAATGAGCATTGCGGCGGCGCAAGTGCGGGCATGCCACCGGGTCGCTACAAGAATGTGCTGTGCGGAGCTCGATGTCGATTCGTGTTGCTAATCAAATTTTCAGACAAATTTCCTCGATTTTTCCGAAACGCGCTCAGCGCGTGCCACTGAAGGCAAACACCTTTCGAACGCGCCAAAATAAACACAATCGACGCTGAGAGAGCATTATGGACGTGATTAACTGTTCGTTGCGGCGTCTGTTCTGTGGTGGACGACAACAATCAACCGGTGGAAACGTCGTTCGTGGAATTGTCCAAAAAACGCATTTTTCCGAAAAAGAATCCGTTCTTTTGCATTTCGGCACGACCAGCAACGAACCCTTTTATTTTAGGCAACCCAAATCTCATTAGTGCGACAAATACAAAGCAAATGTGTTATTATCTGCCCGTCGCAAGGGTGCCAGCCCTCGTCGCATTCCACCAACAGCTCGGAAGACATCAAACGATATCGATTTAAAAAAAAACTACAAAATCGTCGAAAGCAAATCTCCCGGCAATCCGTTTCCCTCCAAAAGCGATCTCATTCATAATGTATTACTGCGCAGACGCTGTACGGTTCACTTCGATTCGATTATGAACGCTTTTTCCCTCAATCGCTTGCCGATTGCATTACGAAATGTGTTCTCTCTCGCTCCACCCCGGTCCTGTCTACTTCTTCCGTCGTCCGCATTCATTCTCGCCTTTGCCAAAAAAAAACACACAACTGGCTTCATCCCGTTATTGACATTCGTCTTGACACTGCGTCGATAAGCCCGGGAAAGTGCATGGCAACCATTCGCCGAACCCTTGACAAAAGCCATTCGCAACGACCAACAATTGAATTGTGAGTGGAAACAAGGGGACGGCACTGTTATCTCTTTGTTTGCCCCGCACACAATGTCATGCAATGACTGTTTCATTGCCATTCGATGCGGCATTGCACACGATGACTAAGCCGTAACTTAATCTCGTTGAATCGCACGACACAATTGCGCCCTTCTTGCAGGGCAGCACTCGCTCGTCGTTGTCGCTGGAAATCAGCCACATTTGATTAATTAATTCGTCTTAATGGGATTGAGGGTCGGTTTTTGGGATTTTCGAGGTGCGATTGGCGCATTGCAGGAATCCTCAGAGTGTCAATGGTTTCGAGCGCGATCATTTTTCAATTTAATTACGTGAATCTCAATGAGACTTCTAGCGGACTGGGGCTGCAATCGCTCGAACGAGAGTTCGGTCAAAAGATGAACGTCGACAAATTGAGCAGCGCACGACTCGCTCCAAAGCAACGTGATCTCGCAAAGCCACAGCGTATTTAAATTCGTGATTGACTGTAGTGAACGAGTGAATCCACGCGAGAAGATCGGCGGTACGCGATGCAATAGTCCATTGCCACACCTCTGGCTTGAATGATTTGCTTGAAAAGGTATCTTGTTTCAAGCTGTCAGCGACAGCGTCCGTTTGAAGGAATCGCGCCACTTCGAGCGGCCTCGGTTTTAAATATCGGTCGAACGTGAAGTCCTATATTCGCGAAATAGAAATCGCGATGGATTTTGCTCGAACTGACAAGTCCAACTCGTCCCAGCAGCGCAATCAAAGTAAAGAATCAACCGACGATTATGAGTGGCTAGTTGCAGTGGCAACTGGCGTACTGCTGCCCTTCGCGAGCGATATCCGCGAGAATATTTCGGCTCTTCAATTTCGCATTGAACATTTTTCCGATGGAATGAAGCCAAAATCAACCGAATGGTTTTATAATAAGCCATAATAAAATGAATATCGTACGTTTCTTTGCTTTTACTTCGTTTCTATTCTTCGCTTTTCTTTTTCTTTTATTTATTTTTTTTTTGCTGAAAGCAAAAGCACGAGGCGCGTTACGTGCTCTCATCCTCCGCATTTTTCACCGGTGCCAACTCTGACAGATGAAGATAATCTATAAATGACCTTTTGTCGAGCGCGCATACCGCACACAGTGTCGTACCAACAGTGACGATTCGGTGGCCATGATCGATCGCGTCACCGGTGAGCGAATGATCGAAATTAATTTACTGAAAATTGCGATTTTTGCAAAAGCTGCAACAAACTGCAACTGTCGACGGTTCGCCTGAAAGCAGTCGTCGTCATTCGTGACTTTGTCGCATTCACCCAACACAGGAGGCGATGCGGGAAAGTGCAGAAACGGAGATTGAGGGAGGACGAGAGAACCAGCAAAAAACGGCAGTAAAAATATCTCATCGAATCGAAAATGTAACACTTGGCGTTGCTCTTCGCGTTTCATTGTCCGTGTCGACGTTCTTGCGTGGATTTGGCGTGGATCGCTTGGAATATTCTGAAAAGCGATTTGGCAATCGGTCAACAATGCTTGGACGTTTAGCGACCGAAACGGAATGAAAACAAGCGTTTCACGGCTGGTGGAGGCGTCGTGAATAGGTACATTCTGGAATGCGCTGCGCTTGTTTCCCCTCGGGATGCCCAGCACCGCTAGTATTTCGCTCTTCGAAGCCGAGATATGGTTGTGAAACTTTCTCCCGAGTGCGTTGGTACGAATCGATTGAAATCGTATTTTATTGCTTTCGTCTCTTTTTTTTCTCTTGTTTTCGACGCTACGCACCGCGAACAATGTCGATTCTCAAAATAAGTCAACGATAATTCAATGCAGGAGCAAATATTTTGAGTTTCTTCGGCGATTTTTATTCGTTTTGACGGCGGCCCGCTGACGGCCCGCGTATTGCATATCGGACGGGCAGACGGTCCACTACGCGCCCAGCGAATCGTCGCAATAATTTGTCTGCGGTGTATTTTTGAAACGAAGCACGTTTTCCGTCTCACTCAGTCGCGGCGAATTGCGATCATTTCGCAATCGCGCGCAAACCAACTGATTGAATACGTTTTTTTCTTTCGTTTTTTTTTGTTTTTTTTTTTTGCGGAAAATAAAAGCGAGCGAAAAAAACCGCAAGCAGATAAAATTCGTGTGGGAAAACAAATCGCAAAGTCGTTTTCTCTTTCGATCGTCGTCGTCGTCGCCATTCGACTGTCTTTTCTTGCGAATTTTTCCAACGCCGAGCGCGCATATCACGAAAAAAAAACGGTGATAAAACTGTGAATTTACCATCGGAACAAGATTGAATTCATAAATTCAAATGAAAATCAACGTTGAAATGAAAACAATAATCGTTATCCGAATAAAATATGTTAATTAGTACGGAAAGTGGCGAACGCGAGATAATTGAACGTCGAACAGTCAAAACAACCGTTGACGGACCCGGTCCTCTCTCCGGCATCTGCGATCGAAGTGATTCGATTTAATCGAATTTCGCTGCACGAAAATAAAACTATTAGCGAAATATTCCAACTATTTTTACGGGCGGCGAATGCCACGTCGTGAACGCCGCCAGATTAAGTTTCATAGTTTAGTGAGGCGAATTTGACGCCTGCTGCAAACCAGCGTAGCGTTTGCCGTCTCGGCTCCATTTCACGAGATGCAATTTATTTTGCGCCGCCAGCACAAGGCTACCGAATTTATTGCGCGCGATTGTGTCCTCTTTTTTGCGTCGAATCTCATCGATTTGTCTTCCTGAACGACACACCGTCAAATGGTCGAACGGTAAATGTCTGGCTTTGAAACGCTTACATTCACCTCCGTTCGCCCCGACAGCTTGTCGGTGCGTTCGCAAAAACCCGTTCATTGTTCACCGAATGACTTTGCTCGTTGTTCGATTCGATTTCCAGCGCAACTCAATTCGGTTGAACTTGAAGACAAACGTCGCAGTTTGATTTGCCCGAAAAAAGCGCACAGCTGTTTTTTCGTCTTCCGACGCGCGAGTTGAGTGAAGTCTGAAGGTGACGCTTTGTAATTGCCATCGCCGCAATTTCGAATGATTAATCTTCAAACTGAATTCAGTACGGGTTTGTATCCGTCACTGGACTATCAGTCCGCTAATGAGTTTGCTTGTCCACGAACAGACTGTTTGGAAGATTATTTTTGTTTGTTTTTTTTCATTCGTTTTCAAAATTGAATAAATCATCGATAACAATGGATGTCAAGTTGATGCCAGCCAGAATCAACGCTTTGGATTACGAGGCATCGCGAGTAGATCAACATGGAAGTTTGAAGCGCTCAGTCGCCGTGAATTGGATCGATGGGGCTGGAGTGGGTGAGGCAATCGCTCAATTAGAGCCAAAGGCTTCAGCTGGATCAAGTGGAGCATTCCATTTTGCCAACAGAAGCCCCTCACTCAAGCCACATGCTCCATGCGAGGTCCGCTAATTTGAAAATGACAGTTTCCGCATCTCTTCGAGAAGTTCGGATCAATTTTGAAGAGCAAACTAAGCAAACAGTTAATAAACATCCTCTGCTCGACTACTTGATAATCATAGCGTCAGCCACGCCCGAAAACGGGTTAGATTCTTCAGCGCCAAGCAGCCGACTGGGAACCTTTGGAAACCGACACTCTATCATTACGGTCGGACTATCCAAGTGGCTGATTGTGAGATGCAACCGTGGCCAATAATTGCCAGCTGTCATCGATGCAGTTATAGTCGTTATCGAATCATCGGGAATTCGGCAGCGGTCACCTCCTGTTCTGCATCGACTCGGCTTCCCCAGTTCGCCGAGCACGCGAATGGCTATCATTTCGGTGCGCTAATTCCACGTTACTCGATTTCGATTCGATGAATTATTGCGTTTGCAAACAAGCTCAGCTATTCAAACGGCGTAATTCGAAAACGATTTGTCTTCTTGTGCACGGCCCCAGCCGACGTAAGGTGCAATTAGCAAATTGAAATCGGATTAGATTTCAATCAATTACACGCCTTGTAAATGCAAATTAAGTTGTAAATTTCTTCGACGAAGAATTCAATTTCGCCTCGGATGGGAGAGCAATGACTGCAATTGGTCGCCGCATCCGCCATCTGTTTGAATGCGTCGTCGATGGACGTTAATCCGATTTCTATTAGAGTTTCTCGTGCGAATCCCAGTCAACAGTGTCGACTCAGCTACCTGAAGATGTAAGTCTGGATCCAACGACAAACAGAGGCGTCCTGAACGCAGCACCACCGAAAATACGAAGTAACGAAACGACGGCAAAAAAATGATTGTTGCGATTCGATGGTTTTGACCCGAATAATTTGACACCGGGCCGGCTTCACCAAACAAAAGACCATTTCGCAACACCCGAGTTTTTGAACGAGGACCGGCCCGGCCGCACCGATCAATTAACCAAAGCATTGAACTTTGATGATTCATTCATTTTGCGGCGGTGGCGATCCAAGTGGAAATGTGGGTCATCACGTGCGTCCGTGTGACTGGAATCGCACTGAAGACAATGCAGAGATTCGATTAACGAATCTTATTCAAGTCAATGACAGTCATCGCATCGAATCGATCGATGAAATGCGATATTTTGCAAAAAATTGAAGAAATTAGCCCTTTCGAAGTCGTGGCTCATTGTCTCTTGCGTTGCGGTGTGTTTCTTGAGTGCGCTCAAGTCAATCATCGCGTCGGGCCAGAGTGAAAAAGTCGGCATTTTTTGCATGCCTTTTGACTTTAATCATAATCAACGTTATTCAACGTTTGATGGTTCATTTTTCGTTAATGATCGACACTTGACGCAGGCGAACCGCAAGATGAAATGCCCCAACGATGATGAGGGCAACGGTTTGACCGAGAAACAGAGAGGTTGGAGAGTCAGAAGGAGAAAAAACGAGTTGAAAACAGAAGATGATGACGATCGATTCTGTCAGACTCGGAATCGATGACCGATTGACGTTGGATACTGTCGGTTTTCTCATTACGGCGAAACTGACAACGGTCAACGCTGGCGAATGGATCAGACATCTTAATAAATGCTAATCGCTCATTTAAGTCAAATTACTTTCACATTCGCATCCTCTTGCCTCTCAACGACAACGGTGCAGCATCCACAATGCGAGTAGCCGTTTGCATTGCTGATGCCGCTGAACGCAACTATCAATATCAGTGCCATTTGCCGTTGTCAACGTTGTCGTCGTCGTTGGAGGCGATTTTGCATAAATTGTAATGAAATTGTCAATTTAAATTAATGCAGCCGTTCATGTTAGAAATGCATGTGCGTTTAATCGATGCAATGTTTGTTCAGTCAATTCAGTCGATAATCGCCGATGGCCAGCTCTCTAGTTGACGGTTGCCGCACTGACAATTGAGATAAATTGCCGCAAATTGATGGTTGAATGCTCTTGTTTTTGATGAATTTTTAGAAATTTTCTCCAATTTTCTAGTTGTCACTTCGAGCGCTCGCTCGGGTTCAACGCAAAGACATCAAGAGCGATGCGATTCCCAAAGCAAGAGAATCGATTCGATTGAAACATTGAAACGGTTGCGAAAGAGACCTTGAAGCAGACAGCTGCTGGAATTAAAACCATGAAAATGCATTTCCTGCGTTCGAACATTGGTTTTGGCATTTCATTCTGACAGCCGTCAGAAGCCATCGAAGGCCGAACAGTCGATCAAACCAGTTCTGCTGAGTCTCGCTGAAAATGTCACTGAGTTGATTCCCTTCGTTTTTTTCCTCTTCACTTTTTGCAGGTAAACCTTCCTTCTGCCCGACCGGCATCCATTTCCCAAAGGCAACCACGGTGACCACGACGACGTCATCCCGCACCGCTCATCGGAAGCAGCGAATGGATGCACGCCACTTCATCACGGCTCGCCAAGTGTGCGACAAACAAACTTTTAATCAATTGTTGTTCAGCTTCCACTGAGCTATCTCGCATGCGACAGCGGACGGAAACGAATGTTGCTGAATTCGACATTCAAACGGAAAAAAAAAGTTTTTCCACCGTTCGCTTCTTTTGTATGCTTGCTTTTTTCATGCTTTCATTTTACCCAGATTTTTTTTTGTCAAATGGCAGAAACCATGACTAGACCAATTCACAATAAACAAAACAGAAAACAACATTTAATTCCGCTCTGAGAAACATTACGACAATTTCCAACAAATAATTATTATTACGTCGGATCGAGTCGAACCAGAATTATTCATAATTCAACATTTGAAAGCTCGCAATGGAACAATGGTCGCGATGACGAAGTGCGGTTATGTTCGCAGAACGATTTTCGTTTCTTTTGTTTTGTGAACATCGATTTTGTTTTTGCTCAGCTTGGCTCTGTTTGACGGAGTTCGAGCGAGAGAGTCCGGGAACACTTTCGTTTTCCTAGGCCGCCTCTGAGGGTGATTTTTGCGCTGTCCCGACAACGAACATGCAGCTGCGGTAGTTCGAGGAATCAGACAATAATCTGCCGCCATTAGCGATGCCCATTACCATTTCAACGGCGGCATTACCCAGATAGCATCACACCGACATTACAGCCGTTATGCAATCTAATTTATTTGGTGTCATTAACTGCAAGTTCAATTTGTTTCACAACAATTGAAATGAAAATGCAATAACAATAATAATATTATTATTAGAAGCACGATTATTGTATTCGTCGTCGTTGGCCAAATCGTCGTCATCATCATCATCATCATCGCGATCGCCATCTAAAGACGTGTACCTGGGCTGGAAGATGTCGGAACGATGTTGTCCGACGATCGCAATAACAATAAATAAATAAATGACTATAACAATAATTGTATGGTTCGGCGTTATGTGGACTTTCTATTGACCACTTTGAATGGCCATTTAAATGAAACATCACGCTGGATGGTGGACAGACAGTCGCTGAGTCAGAGCCGGAGAGTGAACGCGTTGTGTACGAACGGCTGGGCAGCATGACCGGGATGGAGGGCATCATCCATAACGCAATGCGAATCGTGTACTACGCTGAAATGACGCTCCAACTCGACGAAATGAACGAAGAAAGACGTTAATTAAGCAGTTTCATTACAAATGAATGACGATAATGATTTCATAAAGTTTGAAATGTTGCCGGTTGGTCGGTTTTGATCACCCAGCACCGTCGAGTGATGGAGAGCTTCAGACTCGCAATTGGGCGAAAGGTGAATTCACTTTGATGAATGCGGGAGCGGACCGCGTCAAATAGGAATTTAAGCGACTGCTTTCATTCCGCGTGCCTGCGCTTATCTCTTGTGGTGGACTCGGTCTTCGATTTCGGTGGGAAAACGGGCAATTTCAAGCGAGAAATCACTTGACGCGGTTTCCTATGAGTATTGTCGTGGTTGCATTGCAGTCGCCGATTTCTAGTCGGTATTCATCAAATTACACGAGCACGTGAATGTGGTGGCAACTCACATCGCCGGTAGCCAACGAGAGTTGATGCTGAAGAAGTGCGGTCGCCCCAAGGTGATGACGAAGCGATCTTTTTGGCCGTTGTCCTTCCATTGAGATGGAAGTTAGACACGGGCAGCACCTATCATGGTTTTCAGTGCGGAATGGCTCTTGCGTAAACGATCTCAGTGTGCTCAGTGCTGAGTAGTTGAATCGAACTTCAGAGATTGATCTCTGCTCGGAGTTTTTGCTCATTAAACCACCGGACACTTACTCAATGTTTAATGGGAACAATGCGGGCCCAATCCACCGATATTACGCAAGGCAACTCATTCTCAACGCTCTCGACAAATGGCCATGCATTCAATTTCGATCGAACCGAACGCAACCGCTGCTTCATTTTCCGCGCTTCAATTCACGATCGAATACTCCGCGTGTGTCGGGCTGCCATTGCGACGGAGCCAGCCAATCGAGAAGACGTTCTGAATTCGCCTTCATAAGGCAGTCGTTGTGATGGCGGTGTGTGCGTGCTCAAGTATAATTCGATCGACAGAGCGGCCCAGAGAATGGGAATCTAATATAAACAGAATGGCACGAACGGCCATGAATGAACATCAAAAATGAATTGAATTCATTTTATGGAAGAAAATCGCTTTGAGTTTTTTTCATGAACGTGAACGATCGCACATGCTCAGCAATGCAAATGTCGGTGTGTCGGTGAGCCGATGCAGATGACGCTGCGGCAATTCCAATGTACATGCTTGGTTCGATATTTGGTCGCAATTACCAAGCAGAACGCACTGTTCGACGCATTTGACATCATTAAGTTTATCGCGATGGCAGTTCCATCGATAAGCTCGACCGGTTCTGCATTCAAATTGGCCACATTGCAGCAAAAATTACAATAATTTCATGTGCGATAGCACCCAATTGGGACTCTGCCAGAGCTCTCATCCCGGCATCGATTGATGCAGCTCGGGCTGGGCTACTGTGCGAGCTGCCGACGATCAAACCGAAATGTTTGCAAAACAAAATGCGATTTACCAAATGCAAAGCAAACACTTTTTGGGGGAAATGCCAGTTTTTCGAAATTGAAAAGCAAAATGATAAATGAAAAAAGCGACAAATTAACCACTTTTTATCTTCTGTCATAAAAATGCTTACGTAAATCGTAATTTCTCTTTCAAACGAAGATCGAAGGCTCTTTTTTTTTGCTTTGCTTTTCATTCGTTTGCATCGTGGTTGCCGTTGTTGTTGTTGTATTTTATTGAAACAATTAAATTCACACAACAAAAAGAAAGGAGAGTAACTGTTTGTGATTTTTGCGCAGCGTCGTATTCGTTGTTGTTCCTGCTGTTGCGATTTACGAACTTTTCACTTTTTCTGTTGTTCCCCTCTTGCTGTTTCGGGTCAACAAAACGTCCACGCAACGAACGTATCGCTGCAGTTCAGCGTTCATTCATTTTCGACCAAAAAATACGAAATTCATGCGATGAGGTGTTTGGCGGTGGCGGATCGACGATTTGAGGTTCGTTTGGAACCATTTGCAAGGACCGCGAATCATGGACGAGACTTCGAAAGGAGGTCGAATGCTATTCAAATTGATTGCAGGCAATCAGTTTGAATCCAAGTTGCTGAATGCTTGAGCCGATTGACCGGCCCCAAGAAAGAGCAATGCATCGCCTTCGCGCTCACATCGAAACATCCAGCATTCAATTAGCAAACAATCACGTCATGCGAACCGAGCATAAATTTGCATTTTATTAACTCGACATCGATTATCAATCAATTGCAGTCGAATTAATTTCCCGACATTCGATTTGTTTATTGACTTTTCTGATTGGCACTGACTCCACGGTGAGCATCGCCGTCGTCTGCCCGAAACGGCCGGGCCTTTTTCTTATTTATTTTTTTCTTTTCGCTTCGCCAATGCACTCGACATTCGAAATGTGCTTTTTCATTTCGCTTATTTTACAACCGTCTCGCATCGCATCCCATGGCATTTACCGGTTTCGTTGGTGTTTCTTGCAGTGGCTGCCGATCGCCTTGCGATGAGGCCTGTCCAAAATGCTTGCAAAATATCGTCGATTGTGCAATGGTCCAACGAACGGATTCGTTATCGAAACGGCTTCGAGTCGTAAATAATTAAAAGCCAATAAAATAACAAAATGTTGGCGTTTTCAATTCACGACTCAGTCATTATCAACAATTTGGTAGCGAGATCTGCTCACTGTCCGAATGTGCTCAAAACAATGTACGGCCGCCGCAAAAACAAGCAAACCATTTAAATATAAATAATTTCAATTTCGCTGCCAGCGAACGCTATGTTGGGCCGCAGGAGAAGAGACGACATCGGCCTGGGAGGCGACGAGGGGCAAAACCAACCACGAAATCCATAATCGATAAGACAACCATTTTGCCAGAATGACAGCCGAACGAACGACAAGAGCCATTCGGGTCGATCGGCGCGCAAGCACACGGCCGGAGACAAAAACGTCGTTAAATTCAACATTAAATTGCGAGAAAGTACTTCGAAATGAGAAGTTAATAAATTGAGAAGCTGTCAAATCGCCAAGCTGTTTCTTTTTTTTTCGTGTCGTTCTAGTCGCTGTGTTTGGCGACAAAATCAGCGATTCCGAAAACGGCAGGCGCGGATGGCATTGGAAGCGACAGCCATTTCGAACGGTATGGAACTGTCGTGCGGAGCAACAATGTCGCCTCGAAACTCGAATTGAATCAAACCAGTGTCTCGCAGATGGCTTATCTTTTGCCAATTTCCAGTTTTCAATAAGCTGTCATTGGCGGCAATGTTGAGTTGGGCGCACAAGACCGCGCGGGCCGACACGCTGAAGGATACTAGCGTGAGGCGTTGCTCGATGGCCGTTGATGGGCCGACAACCGGATTCACATCAGCATCGTGTCAATTCGATTCGACTAAAGTTGAGGCAGCTGATTATCATTTCGCTGTGAATCATAAATCCAAGCATTTAAATTGTTTATTGCATTTCCGGCAGGCATTTTGCTCGAATGGTCGCAGCCATTTGAAAATTCTGTTTCTTTCTTCGATAAGCCATTTCAAATCAAATCATTTTCTAAATTGCAATCTGTCGCTCTTTGAATAACATGAATTAGCAGCGATGGTTAATGATTTCGATGTGTCTTGTCTTGCTTTGTCTCGACTATTGTTGTTGTTGAAAAACAACAATCCGGCAAATGGTTCGTTTCATCGATGCCGAATCGATAAATTGATGCGATGCTCATGAATCATTTGATTAAATTGTACGAGAAACGATCTCCACGTGATTTATATTTCGATCGATGGATGTCGAGACTCCAAAATCGGATGCACTTTCAAATGGATCGCATTTCAACTTTAATTATAATTTCGCATCGGCGAATAATTAACGAGACGTTTGCGATTTATGATTCGGCTGTTGATCCGCCGACGTCGATAGGCAAATGGAATCGCTTAGCAAAACAATCGATCGATCAACTGATCAGACATTGCGGTGAGACGGGCACGGTGCCATTTCTTGATCGGCTCTTTGGCTGTGCGGGAGAATCACCGCTATAAACCAACGTTTTAATGCGCGAATGCACTCCTTCGTTTCGGAACAACAAGACTGTTTGCTTCGCATTTGCGTTTGTTAAACCGGCAAGTTTTTTCGGATCGAGCAACTATATCGATCAATTGAAGCAACCGAGAAAGACATTCCTTTAAACGGATCAATCGATCGCAGCGAAATGAATCGACTGCCGTTCAATGCCGAGTCAAGCGGTGATCGCAAAAGCGCCAACCACGACGGCGGACATATCTTGTCGTTCGATTTCAAAAGAGCGGGCGCTTCCGGTACACGTGATTAGCACGTCAATTCGAAGACACTTGCATCTGTCGCAAGCTGGCGAAATTCGCTGAACGTGATGGCCCTACTGGTCGACCACCGGCCAATCGAATGAGAAATCGCCGGGCTTGCGTCGATGCCGTCATTAACCATTCGGAGATGTAGTGACATTCTGCGTTGGCCTGTTCAAAAAGAGACTCGCGCGCTCAAAATGGTCGTTGCTGTTGCTTGCAACCCGCACAACAGACAATCCACATTCGAAAGACACACAATTTCACTATTTCTTTTTCATCAAACATCGCCAAAGTCGTAATTACATATTTGTGAGTGGAAAACCCGTGGCTCGATCGCGATCGTCGATGACAAATCAGCCAGTTCGAACGGGACGACGCAGCGTCAAACGACACATTTTCGAATCGCATTAATGTTACCGATCGACCGATCGCCCGATCACCCGGCCGCCAGATTGCTAAATGCCAATTTGTATTTCGAGCAATTTATGATCACAAGTGCAGCTAGAAGATATGACATGTCCAAATATTGGAAAGTCTAGCGGAGATATTTAAGCAAATGAATTAGAAATTGGCGATGAACTGGATTTAATCGAACGAAAATGTCTGCCTCGTCGAGAGAGTGTTCAGCCAGCGGTCGTGATATGCACGTACAGCACCAACAGAACAATATGGCCTGGCCTCCAGTCACCTCCAGCGCAGTCATTCATCAATTGGTTCG
Organism: Lestremia cinerea; assembly: GCA_027564135.1. Taxonomy (NCBI): domain Eukaryota; kingdom Metazoa; phylum Arthropoda; class Insecta; order Diptera; family Cecidomyiidae; genus Lestremia; species Lestremia cinerea. The sequence continues at coordinate 36,025 of JANSTV010048173.1, forward strand.
AGCGAATGGCCGCTGTGCGTGACCAACGATCGGTCGAATGTCATTCCGAGCGCTGAGAAGACGTTCGACCTTTGCTAAATTTCAATGCCATATCCACGAGGCACCCATTCATTTCAATTCATGGTTTTGACGCCGAAAATGGTGAAAACAAACCGTTTCTTTTTTGTGTTATTTCCTTTCGAATCGGTCTGTTGACGAAATGAATGATCGCTGGTAATCTTACTCTTGATTTTTAACACACATTGGTGAAGGCCGCGAGCCGCTGTGATCTCATTGATGGTGTGCCATCATTTCCAGAATGTTCACTCGCTTATTCGATGACTGCGCGCTGCGCCGTGGCTCAGTATCGGGCGTCGAAAGACCGTCTGACCCAACAATGAATGCGGTTCAGTGGGTTTTCTTCACGTCACAAAGAGCGTCGCGTGGCTTGACGGGCCGACGTCGTTTTGCAATTAGCAGCATTTCGGTGATTTATTTTTCATCTCATTGAAAAATCACCGGCTTGTTTCGTCCATTCGACGAAGTTCTCCGAAAAAAGTGAAATCAGCCGTTCTGCCACTCAGCCGCACCGGAGAGAAAAGCTCGAATCATTCCAACCAAAAATACCGAAGACGAATGAAAGCGATTAACAATTCTCTCCTGTCGCATTGCATTTGCCAGCGCCGGACCGCTCGCCGACTCGCCGTTAAATTGCTCTTAATTGAAATTTAAATTTTACGCTTCGTCGGCCAGTTTCGAATAATGTAAAATGACTTCACCTTTTGTCGAATCCGTTTCGGACAGCGTCAGTCAATTGTTGAAATCGATGAAGGAATCGAACGCGATTTGAGTCCACTCCACACATCAAAGGCCAGTTCAATTGAAGACTTGATCATCGGCCGACACTAAGGATGTGCCAAAAAAAGCAAGTGTGGCTGTGTAGGCCGTGGTTCACGCCGTTCTTTACCGTTGAAGAGAACACTCTCTGAAAAAACCATTCCGAATTTAACTCATAACGACGGTCACCGCCGTAGTCGCAAACAACAGGAATGACATCGGCAACATTTGAAGCGAAATAGGCTTGACACCGAGCTGACGGTGGGCAAAAACCAGCAAATCGGTCGGTAAGGTGTTGTGGCTCAGCCGAAGGTGTGTTGAGCTTGGAAGGCAGCATAGGCTCATGATCTGGCCGTCGAATAGTTTTCGTAGCCTTGATGGGTTGATAGCCATAATTGCGATTCGCGACGACTTGTTTGGGCGCAAAACGATTATCGCGCTGTCGCCAGAGCACGCAGGAATGTTGATGGTAAGCCAATAGCGGCACAGAGTCTCGACCGTCGCATGGAGGCGACTTTAGACCGCTAGTGTAAGGCCCACGAACAAAATGACATTCCTGTGACATCATCCAATCCGATCGAACCCAATGCGACGACATTTATAAACATTCAAAAAAAGTGCTCAATATTCGTCACGGAGCGTCACGTTTGCGCGCACCGAATCTTACGTCAGTCGTTTCGTTTGAAAATACGCATTTCGTCTAATTATGCCCGAGTATTACGCAGGCTTAATGCCTCTCTAGATTTTCGCACCGACGGCGCTTGCCAAGGTTCTGCCAAATGAGCATAGCACACGGCGTGATGCGATGTGTTCGTTAATAAATTCTCCATTAAATGCTGCGATGCGTTGCGACAGTGCTTGGGTGTAGAATGACGGACGTCAGTTGCAAGATGCTGGACGACGGTCGGCAACGGGATGGAAAATCTCGTTCATTGCAGTCGAATAGGTCAAGAGGACAATAGGTCAGGGTTGGTCGTCATTCGACGCGAGTAGATTGCACAGTTGATCAACGTTGCGAGATCGCGATCATTCGAACCAAGCCATGTCGCTGCCATAAATCCGTTCCGTCACTGGGACCGAACAAGGACAATAAATTTTATTGAATAATAATATCTTTATTTACATGGAGAAACGGACGCAGTCGCAATAACGAGCAAACATGCTCAACGGCGGGCATGTCCACTCGACTTGATTGCCATAATTTGCGCGATCCAATGCACAATTGAACAGTGCTTTCATGCGGCCATGCAAAACGCCCGGCGCGAGACAAATGCCGACCACGCCGTGAATGTCTCGGGGTAACATATCACCTGGACATGTTACATGTGTTACAGCGGTGTTCCTCACTCGAACGATCAAATAGTGTTACAATACTGGTGTGGTCATTCGAGCCGCGATTTGAGAAAACATCAAAGCACTTCGATTCGATGCATTACGGGCAATCTCTCGCACCACTCGAATGGAATTGGGAAGAGTAAGAATAACTACCAAAAATGATTGCAATGGTGAAATCGGTGATTCAAACCGAACCGAACCGGTGACGGCGTAGCAAGTGAGACCATTTGCATTGCGGTCAAAAGCATAGTGGATGCCCGTAAAGTTTTGCCCATTCGAATGGCCAACTTCAATGCCGCCTGGCCGCTCTGAGCAACTCTGTCTCTGACTGCTCATTCATTTGCAAAATCTATTAAAAATAAACCCTCTGCTGTGGTTTTCCCAATCGCCGTATCGTATTCTGAATCGCCCAGCATTTTCTAATAATATTCTGCAATTCTGCTCGGTTTCGTTAATTTGAATTTGGCCAGTTGATCGTTTCGAATGGAAATTCGCAATTGATTGTGCCGCCGCAGGGGAGCGATGAACGTGCTACCGGCCCCGACACAGCAGAGAATCCAATGTTTGAGTGCACGCGAAATTCAAATGGATTTCGAATCGATGATTGATCATGCATTTTCCGGCCAATCGGCATTCGATTCGGTCGATTGAACGAGTCTCGAGAATTCGGCGAGTGTTTCGGGCGGAGCTGACCAGCTCGAATGACAAGCCACCACTACAATTCAAAACAGATCGAAATGACAAAGCTCGCTACACGAACAGAATTAACGACGGAAAAACAACAACAACAAACCAGTTCATGATCTGACTAATCCGATTGAGACCGAATGTTGGAGTCCGTTCGACCGTGCAATAAAATTTGATACTCGAAACCTATTCGAACTGACGACATTAAGTTCGATTGAAATGCAATACATTTAATGACGTTTGCCGATAGTTCGGCCAGTGCTGTGTAACCGGCGATGATGACGATGATGATGTAACGGGGATAATTTACAATCAACACTTGAATTCGATTTAGTTTTATTCAAGGCTTCGTTTTCGACCGAACGCTATCATTATCGGCACGAAACGACAGAAACGAGAAGCGACGAGTGAAAGTGGTCGAAAATATTTCGTTGGGAGTCCCGGACACGTGGAGGAAGGTCGATCTATGAGCGCTGAAACCGCTCCTCGCGGCAATGGTTGGTCAAACGTCAATCATTACATTGGGTCGACCACATGCAACTGCATCACGTAATATTTATTGTGATTTCAATGGTCAAATTAATTTATGATGATAAAAACGAAGGCGTTCAGGTCATGTAGATATTGATCTGTCTCCGTTGCCGCGTCATCTGGCCGCACTGTGAAAAACATGCGAGCAACCGATCGACAAGGCACAGCCGTCGTTCCTATCGTCGACATCGTCGTCGCGATAATAACTAAACGGGATTTTATTTTCGTCAAGAGCAGCGTCAACGGCAAGGCGCTAAGATAACGGGTGCTGCGACAAGTAATCGGTATTTTCAGAATAAACAAATTCAACATTGATTTGCATGCCGACTCGTCTATCGCTCGGAACTCATTCGAAAAGAGAATTCGTTCGTCATCTTTTTCTGTTCTTTTCGCAATTAATTTTGACTTTTATAGCGATTCGTTATCGCAGCGATCGTTCACCTCGTTAACACTATTCGTCGAATCGGAAAAAAGTGATCGTCGATTTGTTTTTAAGTCGGCTGCTAATAAGCGTTTGTATTTTTCTGTTTCAGCACCCAACATGACTGAGGAGAATATAACTCGGAATAATTGGCCAGAATATCAATCGATTGAAACAATCGCAACGATACGACGTCAGCAGCAACAGCAGCAACAGCAGCAAATACATCAGCAACAGCAACATCAGCAACATCAGCAACATCAGCAACAGCAGCAGCAACAGCATCACCAGCAGCAACACCAAGAACCGATGATGCAAAGACAGCCAATGCATCACCAACCGCAGGCAAGTAGATTTTCTGAATGCGTTTCTCTCAAATTACAATCGTCGTCGAGTTGGAATTGGTAGAAATCGATGAGACGGCCGACCGAGTGCGTACGAGGTTGTCTACCTTCGGGCGAAATACGTTTTTTTCGTCACGCAATTTTAATTGGCTTCTTGCGAGAGGCATTTGGAGTTGGACGCTGAGCGTGTTTGACGAGTGTTCGTTTAATGCCATTGTTGTCGACCCGAGAACGCACAGCGCACATTCGGTAATGTCATAAATCTGAGTTAACGAACGCAAGAACGAAGTTTTATGCAAGTCTGTTGAGCAGGATGACGACAAACGTACGTCTGCTGGTCTAGGCTCGCTTTTTTCAAATTTTGATTTGGAAAAAAAACGAAACAATGGCAACGTTGTTGCCGTGCATTGTGTCAGGCCATTTGAAATGCCTCTGGAGAAGAATCCATACATGGCAGCTCGAATAAGGCTACGTCAATTTGGGCGGCGATCAGCGGCTCCACTTTCTTTGGTTCTACGGATTGTGTGTGTATGTGTGTGAGATTGCGTGTGTGCGTATGTGCATGTGTGTGAGTGCTGTGTGTCTGTCAGCCAGCGTGAGGTATTCCGTCAATCACCACATCATTCATAAACTTCATCGAGAACAAACGCATTCGTAGAGAGCCAACTTCATCTTGTTGATGAAGACACGCTTTTTTAGTCGAGCTCTCTGTGAAAAATTGATTTTTATTTGTTTTTCGCGATTTTGATCGATTTTGATCGTTTTCATTATTTAGTTTAATTGAATACGATTTAGTATTCATGTTGTGTTTAGTTAAAATTGTGTAATTGTTAAATTACGTTCATTAGCGAAGTTTTAGTTTTGCGTGCAAGGCCAAGGCCTTTGCAACGCATTCAACTTGTTTTGTCAATATGAGTTCTTCTTCTAAGAACTCAGATGAATTTGTCAAGAAATTAACTTTGGTGCGTGATATGTTTCATGTGGAATCTGATCCACAGAATTCGATTAATATGGATGATCAGGGTGCTCAGGGTGCTCCGCAGTCTCAATGGATTGTAAAACCGCTGACGTCATCGGTTTTTTCAACGACGGTTGGTGTCCCTGCTATTGATGTATTGAAGTCAGCGCCAGTCGCTGCTGTGACCGGTCCTGCTACTGATGTTAACGTCAATGATGACAGAAGCGTTGACCGACAACGAGGAAAGGTTAAACGTGTTTACGTTGATGGCGAGCGTAGCAGATCGTTGGAGACACCAAAGGACCCCAAGCTTAGAAGAGGATCTTCTATAATCAAGATCAACAAGGGTGTGAAGCAATCCATCATGGCATCGTGTGGCTTGAAGATGGTCATGAAGTCGAAGGCGAATGTCCCCGGTGTTGGTGTTCAAGCTTTGACGCAGAATGACGATGATGACATGCAAGTTGAGGATGATGAGAGTGTGCTTGGAGGCTCTGGGGCTCCCGTTGTTGACACCCAACCGCTCGACGTGATCACTGTTGTGCATCATCGCGAGCAGCTAGTGGGTGTTCGAGGAGAATTGCTGGCGAGTAATGCTGCATTGAATGAGTTTGTTCGTACTCGTGAAGAAGATTTCACCAGAGCCGAAACTCATGCTTCCCGTGCATTTGAGGAGAAGATGCTTCTGTTACAACGACGTTGGACGGAAATGCAGAAGAAAATGACTCAAGAGATTGAGGATCTTCGTGAATCGAATCTAGTTGAGGTCAAGAACCGTCGGGAGCGGTTCCTTAAGGAGATCCGTGACTGCCGAGCTTCGTTGAGCGACAACAATGACAAAATCAAACAAGCTGAGGAACGTGCTCGTCAGATGCTCGCTCCTTTGCCTCCATTGTCAAATGACAAGTTGAATGCGTTGACTTTGCCGCTAACCAGACCCGAGGCCGGGGCTCGCGATCAGCCTAATGTCAAACAGGGAGGATTGAAGAAGAAGGATGGCTTTCCATCTCTGCCACCTCCTCCTGACCGTGGTGTCCGGCTCGCTGCGATGTTTGATTCCGATGAGGGTGATGCGGCTACAGGAGAACGATCGAATGAATCGAATGATGATCCATCACGGGTCAAGGAGCGGTCCAATGAAGGAAACGTGAAATCACCTACAGTGGTGAATCTACCAAAGTCAGCTGTTCCGCCGATCATCACTAGCTCGCTTGACCCTCGCTCATTCTTGCAGGCGATGGCAGCCGTTGGTCATGAATGCACGATCACCCGCAAGGGCACTTCATCCTTGATACGCTTCTTGTCGTCTGAAGCAAGAGAGTACGCATCCCGTCTCCTGTCCTCGACGGGTTGTCAACATTTTTCGTACTCATCGAGAGATACGCGGCCGAAGACATTCGTTGTTCGAGGCTTGTCAAACGACTTCGCCCCGGCGGAGGTGCTCGCTGAGCTGAACTCTCGCTTGCCTCACATCACAATCACTTTTGTGAATCACCTGCGTACGCGTGCTGCTCAGAAGAAGGGAGTGTACTCGGACCTCTACATTGTACAGGTGGACGCAACGTCTGACCCTGGAGCACTGATTGAGTGCAAACGTCTTCTTGGCTTTGCTGTCAAAATTGAGGCTTACAAACGCGCTGGAGTAACGCAGTGCAAGCGTTGTCAACGATTCGGACATGTAGCCTCGAATTGTTCGATGGGGTGGGTCTGTGTCAAGTGTGGCCAATCTCATGCAATCGGCCAATGTAGAATTGTCAGCGGCACTCATGAAGATTTGAACATCAAATGTGCAAACTGCAAAGGACCTCACGTGGCCTCCTTTCATGGTTGTCCGAAGCGAATCGCTTATCTCGATAAGCGCTCTCCCAAGAAGACTCAAACGAATGACTTGTCGACTGAACAGACAACACGCTACATTCAGAATCCTCGTACGAAGCCTCAAAAGAACACTCAACGTTCATCTGATGGAAACAAATCGGGAGTCAAGCCGATGACAAACCCTGCACGTAAGCCTATTCGGAGCAGTAATGAAGAGGTCTCCTCGCAGAACCGTTGGCAGATGGTCACTGGTAAGAGGAACAAGGCTCGTTCATTGAGTCTAACGAATGACTTCAATCGGAGCAATCTATCATCAAAAACCGGTCTCACGAAGGACCTTAAACAAAAGTTGCAGACGACGAGAGTTAGTCCCACGAAGGACTCTAAGCAAAAGAAGCAGAACGACGTTGACTTTTTTGAATTCTTCAACAAAGAAGCTCGTGAACTGACGGGCTCTTCGCTCATCTCACTTCAACACAAATTTCGTCTCTTTCTGCCGCGGTTTGAATCGACAAAGAACAGCGGAGAGAAGCTTGCTTGTCTCCTCACCTTCATGAGCACACTTCAAAATGCCTGAACAACAAGAAATCATAAACATTGACTGTCTAAATGTCCGATCTTTGATGAAGAACAAAATGGACTTCGAGTTGTTTTTGAAGAAAGAGCAACCCAACATCGTATGCCTCTCTGAAACTTGGCTTAACTCCAAGCGCAGAGTTGCTTTCTCTGGTTACCAACTCACCAGAAATGACAGGCTCAGCTCTTCCATGGGAGGTGGCACAGCATTGTTAACGAAAAATAACATTGACTTTGACGAGATTCGCCTTCCATTCTCTACTGACTTCGAGTACACAGCGATTCGAGTCAACAAACACTTACAAACGAGTGACAACAATGCAAATGTTCTCGCCGACTTCACTGTGATATCAATCTACCGTGCTCCTGGATCGAGATTTGTTGTCGCACACTGGGATTCGCTTCTTGCATTGTGCCGTGCTCACTCCTCGAAGGTCATCTTAGGTGGAGATTGGAACAGCACACATTCAACTTGGGGTTCTTTGATCAACAACTCTGATGGCAATCGATTGGCTGCGTGGTTCGAAGAAAATGGTCTTATTGTTCACCGCACGGCAAGACCGACTAGAGAAGCATCATACCTCGACTTTTTTGTTTCAACACTTGAGTGCAGGATTCGTTCTGGCAGATTACGTTCTTCAACGTTTGTGTCGGATCATGATGCTGTTCATTTGAGATTCTTCACTGGTGGAATGGCCAACAGAGATGAACGTTTGATTGTTGATTGGAATTCTGGCGATTTGAACGCCTTGCGAATTAACCTTGAAAGAAGAATGGAATCAATTGACATTCCAACAACGCGTTCACTTTCGATCGATGAGATTGATGATGTCATTGCAAGGTTCACAGATCACATCATCGCTGCAATTGGAGAAGTTATCCCCATGCGGAAATCTCATTTCTCTCACGTGGCTTTGCTCGACAAACATACGCTCAGCTATATTTTGACACGACGCAAATGCAAGCGGGAACTCGACAAATTGAAGAGAAAGCAGCGATTCACTCATCTGAATCCAGAGCAAGAGGAAAGATTGAACTTCCTTCGTCAATTCAACTCACGCATTTCAACAATAATCAAGGAGAGAACTACGGCAGCATATAGAAAATCATTCGAATCTAAATGCAATAATATTCGCAATGGCAACGACATGTTTCGTCAAATTAAGCAATTGTCCAGTTACAAACGCCGTGAAAACATTGGTAAAACAATAAAGGTGAATGGAGTTCATCTAACGGATCGTGCTCAGTTGGCAGAAGCTTTTGCGACTCACTTCAACAATGTAAACGCAGAGGCAGCAGAAAGAACAACGTTGTTGGACGAAGATTTTATTATGCGTCAAACTGAAGACTGCTTCAATAATACTCCCATTATTGAATTTGATGATCACTGTACGGCCGACTCCACCAGATCCGCGGAAATTCATAGCGATATGACAACTCCAGCTGATTTGTCGAATGAGCTCCGTCGTATCAGGCCTAAACACTCTACTGGTCCAGATGGTGTTTCAAATGCAGCCCTCAAGAAAATGCCGCAATGCGTTTTGGTTGTCCTCTCGATAATATTCAACCATTGCATCAACATCAAATACTTTCCTCGACCTTGGAAGATCGCATCAGTGGTTCCAGTGCTCAAATCGGGACAGGACGCTTCTGAGCTAACGTCATATCGCCCGATCTCGTTGCTTTCGAACATAGGAAAGCTGCTTGATCGAGTTATGCTCTTACGTTTGAAAGTTGAACTTGATGAAAAGAACTTGCTACCAGATGAACAGTTTGGATTCAGAACCGGCCGCTCTACGTTGCAACCCTTATTCATGTGCGCATCGCGGATCGCCAACGGACTCAACATTGGACAAGCCTCGATTGTAGTGACGTTAGATTTGGCTAAGGCTTTCGACTCAGTATGGCTTCGAGCATTGATCTACAAGCTCAAAGACCTTGGAATCAGCTCCACACTTGTCATGTTTTATGCCAGTTTTTTGTCGGGTCAAACGATGAACGCCCTCGTCAATGGAAAGCTGTCCACTAGACGCAATATCGACACTGGTGTTCCGCAAGGAGCGGCTTCGTCTCCGGTGCTTTTTCTATGCTACCTGATAGGATTACCAAAACCTCGCCATAACTGGATTACATCACTCTCGTTTGCTGATGACTTTGCACTGATTGCGACGGGCCCTTTGGATGTAATGCAAGATTTAGTCAACGATTACTTGGAACGAATTAAGGCTTTTTACGACCGATGGAAAGTGAAAGTCAATGCAAATAAAAGCTCATGCTGCATCGTTTTCGGATACAAGTACAGACTTTTACCAGCCGATAGACGTGCCTTCAAAACAGTGACAATACAATACGGAGCTCAAGTCATTCAAATAAAAGACTCAATTAAATATTTGGGGATCACTATTGACCGCAACTTCAATTTTGTGCGCCAGGTGGACTCAGTGATCTCGAAGGTCGGTAAGACCATCGCTATATTTCGAAACTTGCTACGGAATGGCCTCCTCTCTCAGAAGGTTAAAAAGACGATATACCTGGCCACGATGAGATCTCAACTGTCGTATGGTTTTGTTTTGTGGGCGGGCTTGTCAGCCCACCAAATGGAAAGGATTAGGATGGCGGAGAGAAAGGCACTTCGTTTTGTTTGTGAGGCGAAGAGAACTCCGGAGAATTACAAATATCTGGCAAACGATCAACTCTATGAGAAGGCAGGGGTTGAGCCAGTTGACGTCAAATTGGGAGAGGATCTGGTGACTCTACTGGAAGGAACTTTCAACTCTCAAATCGACTTGATTAAGGCAGAGATGTCTAGGGCGGCCGATCCAGGTGACGAAAAATACGTGACACCTCAGAAGCTCTCAGAGATGATGCGTGAAGGCACATTCATTGTAAGCGGAATAGCATCTTTATATCACAGACGGGCACATGGTCGAAGCGGACCTCCGGTATATACCTAATTTAATAATTCATCAAACATTATCTGTGATTGATATGTGATATTTACATAAAATGAATTTACTAACATTTATCTGTTTATGGAAGGGACTACACGGTTATGGGCAGGGTTTTATGCCATGAGCTTTCCCTGGCGGCCAAAAGAACTCGATGAGCAGGCTGTGTAGTACCC
>JANSTV010048174.1:0-28577 GCA_027564135.1 Lestremia cinerea
CAGCGATAGTGCGCTCCCGACAAGAACCGACGAAAAAGACGCGGACAAGCTGACGGGCACGACGATCGTGATCGCACCGATCCGGTCGAGTGCGAGATCACGAAAAGGGGAAACAAAATGAACTTTTCAAAGCGATCGCGAGCACACCGGAAGGATATTCGATGCGTGTGTGTGCGTTGAGATGTTCGTGTTTGAGTGGAAGGGAGGGGGGAGCTAGGGGGGTTTGGTAAACTTAGCTTAAATCAACGAATCGATTAATTTGTTCAACGAAAGCTACGAGGGCGTGGTGAGGGGAAGTGCTTAGAAGCCACCCATGCCACCCATACCACCCATACCACCCATACCGCCCATACCAGCCATGCCACCAGCTCCACCGGCTGGTTCTTCCTTTGGAATTTCGGTAACAACACATTCAGCGGTGGTGAGCAATGAAGCGACTCCAGAAGCGTCTGTCAGCGCAGTTCGGACGACCTGACGGGGAAAATGAGAATGAGCGAGTTAATGGCGATTCTGGAGGGAAAGAAACAAACAAACTCACCTTGGTTGGATCGATGATGCCGCGTTCAATCAGGTTGACGAACTCATCGTTGAGGGCATCGTAACCGAAATCGCCTGAGCCTGATTCAATCTTGGCCACAACCATCGCTCCATCGACGCCGGCATTCTTGGCAATTTGCAAGGCTGGTTGACGCAGAGCGCGCTTGACAATATCAATGCCGGTTTGTTGGTCAGAATTCTTGCCTTTCAAAGCTTCCAACACTGGAATGCATCGGATGAGGGCGGTACCACCACCGGGAACGATGCCTTCTTCAACGGCAGCACGTGTGGCGCACAGAGCATCGTTGACGCGGTCCTTCTTCTCGTTGACCTCGACCTCGCTGGAGCCGCCAACCTTCAAAACGGCAACACCGCTGGCCAAGCGAGCCAATCGCTCTTGCAATTTCTCCTTCTCGTATTCAGAAGTGGTATCTTCGATTTGATCGCGAATCTGTTGGGCACGACGCTCAACGTCTTCCTTCTTGCCACGGCCGCGGAGCAACAATGTGTCGTCCTTGGTGATGACGATCTCACCGATCTGTCCCAAATCAGACACTTGCACGTCCTCAACTTTGACCAAATTGGCATCATCGCCAAAGACAATACCGCCAGTGCTGATGGCCAAGTCTTGAAGGGTGGATTTGCGGTTGTCACCAAAGCCTGGGGCTTTGATGGCGGCCACTTGCAAGCCAATCTTGAGGCGATTCACAACCAAAGTGCTCAAGGCTTCGCTGTCGACATCCTCGGCGATGATGACCAATGGTTTGCGTTGGGCATTGGCCAATTCCAAAGCTGGAATGATCGATTGCACCGACGAGATTTTCTTCTCCGAAATCAACACCAGAGCGTCTTGGAACTCGCACTTGGCTCCCTTGGTCGAGTTGATGAAGTACGGTGAAATGTAGCCGCGATCGAATTTCAGACCTTCAATCACTTCCAACTCATCGACCAAAGTCTTGCCATCCTTGACTGTGATGACACCGTCTTTGCCGACGCGCTTCATTGCCTGGCTAATCAAATCGCCGATGGCTTGGTCGCCGTTGGCTGAAATGGTGGCCACTTGAGCGACTTCTTCGGGCAACGTAACGTTTCGTGACAATTTCTTCAAATTATCTTTGACTGCATCGACGGCGACAATGACACCGCGACGGATCTCCACTGGGTTTGCACCGGAAGAGATCTTCTCGAAACCGTCCTTGGCGATGGCACGAGCCAAAACGGTAGCGGTGGTTGTACCATCACCGGCCTCCTCGTTCGTATTGTTGGCCACGTCTTGAACCAATTTGGCGCCAATGTTTTGGAAACGGCACTTCAATTCGATGCCTTTGGCAACGGTGACACCGTCCTTGGTGATTTTCGGGGAGCCCCATGACTGTTCCAGAATGACATTGCGACCTTTTGGACCCATTGTCACTGCAACGGCATCGGCCAACACATCAACACCTTGCAACATCAATGCACGAACTTCGGCACCGAAACGCACATCTTTTGCGTAGTTGCGCACGGCACATTGGCGAGCAATTGATGAACGAAGGACGTTTGGCAATCGATACATTTTGATGAAATCTTTATTTTGGGGAAAGAGAAAAACCATGAAAATTATTGAAAATCAGTCAGCTGTCTGAGGGTCGACGAGCGAAACATCGAAAAACTGTTTTCTTTAATCGAAAAAGTGAAGAAAAAAACGAAGAAAAAACTCCAATTCGACTTCGAATCAAATTCGACCGGAATGGCTAACATAACCTCTGCTCGACCATTTTCAATGTCGTCGTCACTCATCAAGTACCGCACATCAACGAAAAGGCATTGTCATCGTGAAAATAAACCAAGAAAAGATGAGTAGAAATTGATGGTTCGGCCACCATTGGTGGGCCGTTTGGAGTGCATGTGCAACGCCATTCTGAATGCAACACTGCAGCACGTGGGGTATTACAAAACACAACCAAGTGGATTTCATCATAATTTTTCTCTCTTTCGAATTGGACCGAAATTCAGCGAGCGAAAAATTCAAATGCGAAAGTTCAAATTCGAATTCTAATGCATAATCGATGATAAGCGGCACACATTATTCAACACTCAAAATTATCTGGAATCTTCTGTTCGGCAATCGGATCGAATGGCCGAGAAGATGTCTCTTTGAATAACAATTGTTCGTGTCGAATGAATGAATGATGAAATCGTGAACGACAAAATGAAATGGTTCGAATCGGTTGAAAATTGATGGAAAACGCACAGAAAGCGGTCACTTACATTTGGTTCGAGTTCAATTTTTCAATTCAATTCAATTCGTTGAGTCGAGGTTTTTTCTCGAAAACTTTTGACGGGCAACCGGCTTAAATGAAAAATCGCACACACACCGTTCACAAAATAGAAAACACGCTGTTTTCTCGTTGATGCTCTATAAGAAAGTGACTGTGGAGATAAGACGAATGACTACCGGACTATCATCACGCACGCACACACACGCGTTGTCATCATTCGACATTGAATGACGGCCAGTTTTCAAAGTTGTCAAGTTGGCGACGGTGTGAATGTTCTAGAAATGATCGAAAGAATGCTGGAATATTCGGTCGGGGGGAGCGGATCTGGGCGCTCAGTCCTTTTCAGGAATTGACAAAGAGAATCCCAAGAATTTCCAAGCGCTTTCGTTAACTCTCATTAGAACTTGAAAAACTGAAACGAAAAAGTATTCGGGCTCTGTTCCACCGACGGTTGTTGTCTCGGATCGCAGTTGAAATTTCATGCGTTTCGTCATTTTTCTGTTGGCAACTCTATCGAAAATCCCGTTAAGAAACCCTCATTTCGTCGAAACGAATCGCAATTGTTAGACCAAGTTCTTCAGTCGTCGGCAACATCGTGCTTCTAATTCAGCTGAATTTTAGGAAGAATATTTCAATTCGATTCGCCGCCAAAGACGAGCGGATTGCTTTTATCAAGAAGTCAAAGACGTTTATCACCAAAAATGATGCAAGAACATTTGGAACGAGACATCATCAAATCGATAGAGCTGCTATTGGACGATGACGAGCCAATCGGTCCAGAAGAGGACGAACACGAGTTATCCAGCATGTCATCGACGTCTGTCGGATCCGATTTCAGTCAATCCGAATCTCCATTTTGTTTCTCGCGATCGAGTTCATCTCGAGAGACAACCGACGGCCGTCCAACCGAGAATTGGAATTATGGAGGATCGCAGCCGTATTCCAGATGGTCAACTGTGGAGTCGGATGAGCTGACTGAGCCACCGCCGGGATTCCAAATGCGTCCTTCAACGCCCAAACTCAACGAAATCAACCAACGACCAATGGACTTTCCGACGAGTCCGCCAAAGAGCCCCACCAATACCCACTTCAATCAAATGGCCGCCGATCAATCGAATCAACTTCTGAAGCATTATTTGCTGCAGAATCTCTACAAAAACTATTTGATGAATGCCGCCGCAGCCGGACCATTTTCCGCATCGACGGCCGCACTCAATTTGCTGAATTACAAAAATTTGCAATACAATCCGCTGATGCAGCGTCCGTTCACCGACGAGGAGATCGAGTATTTGAAGCTGATGAGCTATTATTCCAGCATGAATTACTACAAGGCTGTCGGAATGGCCGCCAATGGCAAGGGTTTCTGTCAATTCCACAAGAAGTCTTATGGTGATAACTCGTGAGTCGCACATCGTTTGCCTCGCTCTTGCGATTCTAACGGTATCATCTTGCATTCTTCCAGCGGCTTTCAAATGCCACCGAATCGTTCACAGTCGCACGGATTCAAGTCTCCGAACAAAGCGAACAACTTCCAAATGCCGACGCATCATGGTCTTGTTTGCTCGTTCTGTGGCCAATTTGGTCATACAATGTAAGTATTCGGGCTTCTGCAAGCGGGTTTGGCATACAATTTTCCAATTTTTCCTTTCGCAATCTTTCGCAGAGCCTATTGCATCAAGAACAAGAAGACCAACATCACTCGCTTGCTGGATCGATTCAAGAATATGAAAACATGAATTGAGCGACTGGCCGTCTTCTTTTTTTCATTAATTTTTCTTTCATTTTTCTTTCATTTTTCTTTCATTTTTCTTTCATTTTTCTTTCATTTTTCTTTCATTTTCTACACATTTCTCAATTGATTTTGTTTCAAAGTTTTTTTCTCATTTGATTTTCTATAGTTTTACTCCCTTTTCAAATTCATTTTTGTGAACAACACTTTCGAATCTAGATTTCCTTGTTTGTTCGCAACTTCTGGTGGAATTCTCAGTGTCGAGAATTTCCTCAAAAATTTATTTTCCCAATTTTCTTTCTCAAAATTTTCTATCCTTATTTTTAAGCCTTGAATTGAGCCATTGAGCTCCGAATCTTGGACCGAATTTCAGGTAAAATTTCGGTCCGAATAGTTTATTTTATACGAAATGAGTATATTTTTTAAAAAAAAAAAATCGTTCGAACCATTTTCGAAGTAGATTTAATCAGAAATAGCATATTGGATTTTATTGAATCTTTGATTGTTGAATTTTATGGAAATGAATAAAATATTTTCGATAAAATCTCCAAAGGCGATTGTGTGCATTCTTTGAAGATTCGGTCGCAGGGTTCGCCTCGAAGGCCAACGTTTTGGGCGAACAAATATTCCGAATCGCTGGACTGTGATGGCTTTTCGCGACTGGTTGACGGCCTGGAAAGGGTTCAGCAATTGAATCGAACGGAATCGGCTTGGACTTGGTACTCACGTGAAAACGATGTGGAGGAGTTCCTCGATGATGCTGTGGTTATCCTCGTGCTGGAATGGCACTTGAGCTGACTCACAAATGGCTCTGAGCACACAGCTATGGCCAGGGAATCCCAAGCGGCTGGTTTCTCAAAGAAATTTTCTAGAATCCTTCTGATTGACGGACACCGACAACTCACTCACCTCTCGAGAATTTTCTCCAGTGTCTTGTACGTAATCCATCGCGATAAATCCGCATTGTAGTTCTTCTTGCGCTCTTGAAGCTCCTGCAACTCCAGTTCCGGATCGACCTGCAGGACTTCCTCATCGTCACCAAACAAACTCTGATGAGAATCGACTTCACGGCGTCGTCGGCCAATCGGTGTGTATTCCACGACCTTTGCTGGATCCCATTGCGACAAATTGTGTGGCAGAAAGTATTCGGTCTTGAAAACGTAGCCCACGGTGACGGACTCCACTTCTAGGTCCACCGGCAAACCGACACCGCAAATCATCTGTTTCACCCCAAAAAAAGAGAGATGGTTCAGCGAAACGCATTCGATTCAAAATGAATCGACTTACTTGAAGTCGCGTTGGTGATTGGCGTGGAAACAACAAAAACGATCCAATCGCTGGGTCCAGACACCAACCGATGATGGTGAAGACCTTCAAAATGTTCCAAAACATCTCAAATCGGCTGATGAACGTCGACTGATCTTTCCAGGTGCTTGAATTCGAATCGAAAGCATCTTCACACCAATTGATTCTCATTCGCTGATCGGTGAGACATTTCTCGTTCAATTAGAATTGCAAATTGCAATTTCTTAATTAGAATCGATGCGTGAACTCTTTCGCACGCCGACACAATGATCGAGCTGGGTCAGGTAGAATGGTTCTTGTAGAAAATCGATACGATCTTCAGAGCAAGAGACTCGAGGAGTTTATCCGAATCGACAGTTAGGCTAGACTCAAACCAATAGGCTGCGTGCCGCAGTGCAGCCAACTTCACTCACTTGACAACCGACCGACCGATAGGGGCTCGCAACCATTCGATGACGCTTGGACGAAACGGTTTTCGAATTCAAATCAAATCAGTTTTGTTATTCAAGGCGAACAGTAACGACCATTTTCAACAGTGATTGAAATCTCATTCTTTCATATTTTCGAGGAGATAATTTCAAAATGAGCTCCACCGCAATGAGTACGCCATTCAAGACGCCGCAACACAAGAAACTGCGTAAAGCTGAAGAATTGAGTACCCCAATATTTGTACCGCCATCGCCGACGCTGCAGAACTTAGGTTATGGAACAGGTGAGTTTTTCTCGGGCAATTCTTGTAATCGATCATTAACGAAGCCCTTTCCCATAGGTGTTCACGTCTATCGGATCGAGCGTTCTCCGAAAGTGGGAAAATTGCTTTCCCCATGGGCCATCAAGCGCATTCGTGCCTCAAACAAATGCGATCAGAAAGACATGATAACGACGCGTCTGCTCGAAGAAGCTAACATCCTCAAACAGTTGGATCACCCAAACATTGTCGGTTATCGCGGCTCCAAGGTGCTGGCAGACAAACGTGTAATTTTGGCTATGGAGAACTGCGATACATCCCTCGGTGATGTGCTGCAAAATCGTCACGATGAAGCCAGCGGTCCGCTTGAATCGGTGAAAATCAAGAAAATGGCATTGGACATCTGCCGTGGGCTCGACTATTTGCACACAAAAGCGTTCATTCTCCACGGTGATATCAAGTCATTTAACATTTTGATCAAAGGCGACTACGAGCTCTGCAAACTATGTGATTTCGGTGTCAGTTTGCCGCTCAACGAAGAAGGTTATTTGGACTTGGTGAAGAAGCCACAGGCCGAGTACACGGGCACCGATTTATGGTCAGCACCGGAGGTGTTCAACGAATGCGCCGAAGACATCAGCTCGAAATGCGATATTTTCAGCTTTGGGCTAGTCATTTATGAGTGCATCGCCTTACAGCCACCGCATTCGGACCAGTTGAACAACGACGAAGACGAAGCTGGAATGATCGACCCTGATGCATCTGTTTCGTCCAACCAGCAAAATAAGTTGAAGGCCTCCAAATTGTCGTTCAACGAAACGATGGAGTCGGACTGTTCGGAGAACAAAGAGAACGAAACCTCATTGAATTCGATGGAGGAGTCTTTAGACGACAGCACAGCCGATGGCAACGGTCTCGAACAATATCTCGGCACTCGTCCAGCCATTCCAGACGCCTACGACCTTCCTCAAGACTACAACATCGTCATGGAAATATTCTTCATCTGCACGAACGATTTGCCTGAGAATCGACCGAACGCTGGCTACATCGCAAGCCATCTCGCTGGTATCTTGGAGAAGTAATGCAGAAAGGATCCCTCTTTTCTATCCGATGGCCGTCTACGTTGTTTTATTTGATTTACAAAACGGCTCCGTTTACGATTAAGAACAAAAAGTTATATTTGATTTTACAACCAATAAATGAGATTTAGGATTAAAATGATTTGCTTTTCATTTGGAACTTGGTTCGTGATATTTTGCGTGTGCGTCTGTCGATGTCGATATGTTGATCCGAAGTCCCGCCGTGTGTGGCCACATCGAACCGATCAGTCTCGAAGTGGATGAGTTTCGTCTGATATATCCGAGTAAGTCAATCTTGGAGCAAAAATGCGACGAAACTCTCAAATGTATAAACCTAGCGAAAAAAAAATCCTTCCGGAAGTCGAACCGACACACAATCGGATAAACGTTAAAACATTCATCATTTCCGCAACAACAACAAATCTAAAAAGCATTTTTATAAAACTAATTTCAAGCAAATCACGTTTGGAAGCGATCATCTTATGTCTGCTGGTCTCAAAGGCACTAAACAATTGACGGAGATAATCACCGGCAGGCGGAGCGACTACTCAGATTGTGATTGTTTCGGTGAGGAAACTTTCATGCTCCTCGGTGACGATCGCATCGATATTGTAGAAGGACGCATGTAAGGCGATGAGGAAAGAGGAAGCACCGATCACCCAAAACATGGCCGAACCGGCACCAGCCACCCAAAGGATCGGCATTGTCGCGATGTGAACCGCGACGCATAGTTGATTAACAGTCCATTCCTTGCCAAAGAGCACGACGGGGCCTTCAATCTGCTTGATTTTGTAGCTCACAAACAGCGAACCAGCGACCACGATGAGAATCAATGGGGATGTGATTCTGGAAGAAAGTTGGCATTTTCGTCAGTGGCTGAGGCCGGAATGAGGGCACGTCACATCAACTTACAAACAGTAGATCAGCAAACCAATGCAAATAAGCAGATAGTTCATTTGAAAGTATGCCAGATTCCTCAAGATACGGTTCGTCAGTCGTTGAATGTTGGCGATGGTTTTGAAATTCTGGATATTCACGAATTCCGTCCATGGCCGAATGTTTTGCCGTATCTGTCCGATGAGCTCTCCAATGTTCGGTATTTTGGTCGTCAATCTGCCAAATGAACCAAATGAGCGAAACGCAATTCACTGAAATCGAGCGAAAACTGTTTACGTGGTAAAACTGAATTTCTCCGCTTGTGGCATGTCAGACATGCTGCCACTAACATCGCCCATATCGACATTAACGTTCATCGTTCTGGAATCTGTTTCTCGTCCAAACTGTTCCTAACAATTCGTCACCGTCAATTTCGATTCGACTTTGTTCAACCGAATTGCTTTTGTTGTCGTTTCGATTGTCGATATTATCAACACCTTTTGTTTCGATACAGTGCTCGTCTGTCAAATGTGCTTGTCGCATGCGATGATTCACATCGTTCGACACAATCAGCTGGTTTCGATAGTGAACGTCACAATGAATGGCGGGCGTTCGATGTTTTTTTGAATTTTTCGAAAGATTCTCATGGGTTCGGTTGGAAGGCAGTTTTTCTCAAGTTCCAAAGTCTGGTTGGTCGTTTTCGGGTGGTTTTAGGGGGGAAATTCCAGAGATTTTCATGAGACACTTTGACATTCATACGATCTGCAAACCGATCGGTTGATCTGCGAATCGATCGTTACATTTGAAAATTTGCGAACTGGTTGGAAGTTGCAGAGATTTTCCCAATAAAAGCCCGATCTCTGGCGAAGACAAATCAAACTCAACGTTTAGCCAACAATAAGGATTTATTCGAGAGACCCATTGTATATATCAGCTGTTTAATTCCACATAATTTTTCTGGTCGAGGGACTGACTGAACAATTCCATGGAATTACTTTGGTTTGATATGAATGCCCTGTTCATTCTCCGAATTCAGTCAACTCGAATCCGAACGAGTTCGCAATTGGAATGTTCTGGGTTTGAATAATCTGATCGGTCCCCAGTCGTGATTCCGTCTTCAATCACCCTTTCCATATTGAGACTTCTTCACACCTAGTTAGGACCGTCTTGGTTTCGATGGTCTTTTGTTCACACGAACCATGTCCATGTCATTTCTATTCAATGCGATGCAAACTAGTGACCTTGGAACATTTCAAGTTGAGGTTGCTGGTTGCTGATTCGATTGATTCGAAGACCCAATAAAGAACCAATCGTTTAATTCAAACTTGGAACTTTTGATTCAACCCAATGAAGTCCGCTCGATTTTATAGCATCCATTTCTCAACCGAAATCACCCCCAAACTGTGGTGGGGTTCTGGTGAGGAGGACTGACCCAAGACGTTTCAGAAATGAAAATCGATTCGGTCGCGTCACGATTCAGTCAATTGCCGTAGTGACCTACCCACGTGAGTTGAATCACTCTCTCTCCTACACACCAGACGGTGTCGGTGTGACGTCGCACAACCCAAAACACACAACGCTCGAGCATGGAAAATTGCAAAAACAAGAGGATAAAAAACGAGGGAAAAAAATGCAGCAATTGTTTCTTTTGTTTGAACAAAAAGACTGCAATGCACAACACACGCACATGTCCAGCATGGCACAGCTATCGAAGACACAAATCACCACCACCACCACCACGGCCGTCACCACCATCAACTCCAAACAGAGCAACATTTTCCATTTCCAGCATCGGACGATGGCTGTGTGTTGTGTGTTGTGTTGTGCCAAATACAGTCGAATGGCAGTGTGTGAATGGCGTTGCGGAAAATACTGCATTCGATGGTGCGGCTAGCGGAAAATGATTGAAAGCGATTCGCTTTGGAAACGGCATCAAACAGCCACACTGCTGATTCGGCATTCGGCCGTCGTCATACACGGTTTCCATTTCGCTTTCAGTTACAAATCGCACATCGAAAGCACAAGATAATAGAGGAAAAACGTTTGAAAAAAGCCAAAAGAGAAAACCCACACACTTTTTCCACGAGAACCGACCCACAAGCGAGCTACGAGGCACTGCACGTCAGTCAGCCAATCCAACGTGCAATTTAATTTCTGTTTCGCCAAAGTGTCTTGGTTGGTTTTGCGGAGGCGGGTGTCGTCGCGGGTGCGATAAGTTTCACGTTGTTTGTTAATGAATCGGCTTGGTGCTTGTTGTTTGTTATCGTGGCACGCGGGGGCATTGCTGGTGGTGATAACGTGAACAACACCACTGCCGTTGGGGTCGAGCACGTCGCAAAATTAAATTAAATCCAACCTTGGGTTCCATTCGGAAACGGAACGCACACACACACACACACACAAGCACACCATTGGCTGCTGGTTTGGCGAACGGTCGTGTTGAATTGCTGCAGTCAACGTTCTTTGGAGTGAATATCAACGGACGCGATCCCCAGGCGCCACAGCGATGATTGACTTGCAAACAAAATCGAATCTTGACCCAAATCCGCACATTGCCAAGCCGACCGCCACCGATGCTGGCAAAGTTAAAGGTTTCGTCGATCGAACGCCCAGTTTCATCAAGTCGAAATTTTTGTCGGTCCTTGGAAGCAGTAATGACCTAATAAACGGCATCACACACAAGGTTTGTAGACGTGCGGATGGACGGAAAGTCGGCCAGGTGACGACTGGCAACGGGCGAACGGAACGGACTGTGATTTTGGTGCTGGCATTGTTCTTTGTTTCAGCTGGACATATCATTGAGTCGAAGCACGTCATCGGACACAGGGTCTGTGGGCAAGGATACGAATCGGAATAGTGCCCATGAGACCGATGACAGTAAGTGCTGGATGGTTTTTTGGCTCTCAATCGGATCCAATTGATGGTGATGTTTGTTTTTCCCGTTTCCACAGTTTCATTGGACGAGAATATCATCGACTTTGATTCGCGCAAAGTGAAGGAGCGTCGAGCACACGATGAGGTGGCATCGGGTCGTTATCGTCATCCGAATTTCGTGGCACACACACACACTGTTGTTCAGGGGCGTCGAACGCGACCAACTGATCCCGGTCGATTTGCCTTGACCGAAGCCGATGAATGCAAAATGATCGACGTGAATCCGGAATCGTCGATCAGCATCAGCACAACGGCATCCGATGGCGATGCAAAATCGTCAAAGCGACCCACAAAACAGAGTGCCGACGACAGTTTGGCCGTGAATTTGGTGGCAAATCGAAGCACAGCCACCAGTTCGGCGACCAGTGATGACGAATGCGCGCAACAGAGTGTTAGCTTAGCATCGTCTGATTTGAAGGTGTGGTGTCGATCAGGTTGGTATCTCGTCGACGTCTGGAAGGCAATGAAAGATCATTTTCGATTTCGCATAGAATCAGACAGTTCGGTGCATTCGTGGACGTCGATAGCCAGCGCTGATGCACCAAACGACGGTGACACAGTCGAGTTTATGCGACGATATGTGACGTCACTGTTCGAGAACAGTGCGTCGGTGACCTTGGAGATGAAATCGAATTTTGGGAATCTAACGCGGGTGGGTTCGATTGACGACTGTCCATAAGGGCTTTGTTCTAATCTTCCAAAGGAAATTTCCCATTTCAGACAGAAGCGGGACGACTGTGGTTCGCACGATACATCAGCGCACAACGGGCTCACACCAAACGCGTCGGTGAAAATACATTTTATTCGCTCGTTCAACACTTTGCCATCGTCCTTTTCGAATGTAACGACAGCTACGACTTTTCTCCGGCAAAAATTCTAATGAATATGTGCTTTACATATTTCTACGAAGGTGAGAGTGCTGCACCTCAATGCAGCCAATTTCAATGTTCTTCAATGCTCTTTTGTTGCAGTTGATGTGCCTGGCTGCGAACCTTATCGCGAATATTTGTACACGTACCTTCGAGATCAACCAATTTGGCACACGCTGCGCTTCTGGAACGCTGCCTATTTTGATGCAGTCCAGGTGGAACGCAACCATCGGCCCGTACCAAAGATCAATCAACTGATGAATAAGAGTGTCGAGCCTAAGGAATCGACTGTGGCTACGACGAACGCCACTGATGACGATTTGAGTTCGATTTGCTCAAATTTGGAGGAAACTGATGCCTTGCAGGTCGTTGCTGACGATCAGGAATTCCTGCAGAACATTTGCTTCGGTCAATTGGGGTAAAATCGTAGTGTTGTTCACCTCGTGGCCGTTACTGATCGAGAAATTCTTCGTTTTCAGTACGTTCACGTGCAACATGCATGCATTCGGGCTGAGCAAGGACCTCGTTGACGAGTTCCTCCGGAAACAGTGCTACATTTCAAATTTGAATCGAGGTGAGTGGACCCCAAATTTACGATTCCTCCCCACTTGAAATAAGTGACTTGTCGATGGGGAAACGGCGACTGGGTTCTCTCTCCACCTTCTATAAATACCAAGTGACACCGAAGCATTTGCTTTCAAACAAAACTCCTTTATTAACTGGATGATTTTTTTCCACAAGACCAATCGGTCGCCAATCGTTAAAAGCGATACAAAATGCTCCATGAAAATAATTTTAAGCTGATTTCATTGATTGATTTCACTGAAGCGATACAAACTTCTCCATGGAAAAAATTTGAAGCTGATTTCATGGAAAATTTGGCATCTTCAGCTGGGCGATTCCACCCCTCCGCATTAATAAGAGTAACGGGCTCTGAACAATCGAATGACATTGCAATCTCCACGCAGACCGGTGTCTTCTTATCTGTTTCATTGCCTGTATGTTCTGTGTGTTCTGTAACTTGCGATTTCGTCCATCATGCCACTGTATTTTGCTCAAGATTTATTATTTTCATGCGAAAATATTCAGTTTGAACAAAGTCCAGTTCGATCAAATGAAACATGATCGCTGTAAATGACTTGATTGAACTGGTCCAACTATCCGCCAATGCTAGATTTATATTGTCGAGGATTGAGTCTTGCGAGGAGGCGCTTCCAACTTCAGCCAGCCGCAGAGTCGGAGGCTGCTGCTGAATGACACCCCCCTCACGATATGAGCGTTTCTTTTTCTCAACCATTCCAGAGCAGGAGCATATGTTGTACAGCAACGTCAACCGGATGTACAAAGAGACAGAGAAATGGCGACAATAATGCTTGATGGCGAATGGACGACCGCAAGTGAACCATGTGATTTTCATTGATAATAATCAATTTTCGACAAAATTCTGCGACAATAACATGTGAATGAAATAAAAAGCTTTCAATTTATTTTCGAAAAGACAATTATCGCGTTTCCTTTCCTTTCGAATTGTTGCTGCTCCTGGATTTTCGAGCAGGGGCTCCATCGACAGGTTCAGTCCACCATATCCACCACATAGCAAATGCCTCGGAGAGCATGCTGGATGAGAAAACTGGGGTGAGTCTGTGAATCTTTGGGAAGGAATCGTCTAGTCTATCGCTTTTCAAATGGCGGTCTTCTGCTTAATTCTGGGAGCAAATGAGATGGTGATTACCAGGGTCATCAAATATTCGGCAAACGGGTCAATGTTGCCCTGATGATTACCGTAGCTCACTCAGTCGGAAGAGCCAGTTGAGGGATTTCTTCGATCCAACCGGTCAAATGAGACCCATCGTAGCTGCTTCGAATTCCCGCAGAAAAGTCTGTGAATGGGATATTCCTCCGGAACCCTCCCATTTTCCCACCGATGCGTCTCAACAACAATTTCGAAGCAAAGCAACTCTTCTCGACTGGCAATCCATTCCAGCGTCCATAATCACCTGATCGCCAAAGCACTTGCCCCACTCCTCCAACTATCCAACCGCACGGAACAAAAACACAAACTGGCGACAATTATAATTTTGAAAAATAATTTATTTTATTCCAACATATTTTTTTATCCTTATTTATCTTTGAATATCCATAAATAGAGTATATAAAATAATGATAATAAAATTAACTAAACATTACGCAATAATCATAATCATCAATTTGAATTTGAATTTGAATTTGATTAATACAATGACAATATGTATTACCAACAATAATAAAAATAATAATAATGAAAAAAAAAAAACAAAAAAAAACAAAAACGACAAAATGATAATAAAATAATAATATTAAATTAAATAAACGAGTCGCTGAATTGTTATCAATAACCAATTAGCCATAATCACGTTATACCATGCACGTTAACAATAACATTCACATTCACACGTACGCGGTGCACGAGCAGCGATAAAACGACAAACGAGAAGGTGTTGTCGTCCAATCGCTAAACCATCTCAATTTGAATAACAGCCGTTTGAAGGCGATTCATTCAAAAATAGGCGAGTCAATCAATGCAAACGAAAGAACGAGAATATTCGGTTTGGCCGTTCGCCCAAAACGCAAATCCAGTGTGCAAAACATCAGCGAATTAAATTATTAAATAATTCTAAATTTGATAACCAAATTGACCAAATCGAGCAAAAACAAAACACGAGACAAAAACAACAGAAATTACAAACGAAAAGATAACATCACAATAAATTCAAAACGGTTGCACTAGCAGACGAGAGTGCACACAGATGGAGGGAACGTGTGGAGAGGAGGAAGGGGGGCGAATTGGTCAGTGCAATTGGTTTGACCGACAAAAACTAAGGCAGAACAACGAAAAGAGAGAGATGGATATACTCAAATCTAGAAGTTAAAATACATTTTTCTTAAGCCTACGTCACATTGTCTGTGTACAGCGATGCAGAAGAAGTGAATCGTCGAGCCGATTCGGTCCACGAAACTGTGTGGCCAGGTCGCGACGACATCACTCCCACGCAATTGACATAACTATGTACAAGATAAGCTTGGGTGTTTTCTCTTACAATTTCAATGTCTCAAAGACAATAACTCTTTTTTTATACAAATTTTTCGCCTGGTAGCGCCCCCTCCCACTCCGAAACCCTTTGACGGAATCACCAACAGACGTCGAACCGATCGATTAACGCAAAACTGAATGGCTGCAGCAAACTCACAAAAAGCACAAAACAGACAAGCGTTAAGCGATAGGATAGAGAGGATATTATTATTTACAACTTGGCTTCAGCATGGAATCTCAGATTCCGGTGAGTGGCGCTTCGACTGTTACGGTAATCCAGAGCACGCACTCTTTCCAAATGAATGGCCTCTTGAAGCACATGTTTGCACGTGTTCAGCCTTGACTCTATCCCTGTCTCTGATGGGACTCGACTATAGAGCTAGTTGTGCGGACGGTGGAGGCCGGTTTGTATGCGACTGAAGGCATTGCCAGGAACCAAACTAGGAATTTGTGCTTATCGATATGCCCATCTGGCCATGGCTGATCGAATGGTCTTTGAATGATGAACTTACAATCTTAAGTACAAATTTATTTTTCATTCAAAAAAGGAAACGAAAGAAAAAAATCTATCGGGCGATCATCGAATGTGCTCTGTGACTGACTGACTATCCGGTGATCGGCCATTGACAGCCCGTCTGTGACATTCGTCACGAGTGAAACTAATGAATAATCATTAAACCATTGTTCGATCGGTTTGTTTTGACGATCGCAGCACAAACATTCACACAGACACGCACACATGCACACAAACACTCATACACACACACGCGCGTGCGCGCACACACACACACACATACACACACAGATACACCTGAACGTACACAAACAAGCCACATTTGTTGATCATAAGTTATTTGGAGATGGGTCCGAGGAAGGACCTGATGCTCGTTCCCTGGCGAATGCACAACAACGAAAGCGTGATGGAAAGCTCAAGGCTTTCTTGCTGCAAAAGCTTGAGGGTTTTTGTCGAATTTGGGCGAATGGAAAAAGGGCACTTGCTGCATTCACAATTGATTTCATTCTCTCGCCGATGTCGTAACTACATCTTGTATCGAACTTTTGCTTCTGGATCGAGTTCCGTCTGCCGACTGGGAGTTTAACTCGGACTTGTTTTTCTCCACGTATCTGTTGGATAAGGAGAATTTGGTAAATTTCGAGTCCAACGACGTTTACCGTGGGGACCTACCTCTTACGAGCTATCGCCAACAGCATTTCCTTGCGACGCTTCAGGATTTTCTCCCGTTCAGAGGAGCTCTTTGAGAATCGATCGCCCAAAGGCATTTCCTCGCAACCACTGAAAAGAGTTTGAAGTTAGATGATGTCCCGAACGGAGACGATGGGTTAAACGTACCTGTCGTCACGCAGCAAGTCGTATTGGTTGCCGAAAATATTCGAATTCCGTTCAACCTCGTAGTCGTTGTCCATCGAATTGTTGGCACTGGTTGTGGAAGCCTCCGAAGCGGAAGAGCTGGTGGATGGCTCATCTGGAGTTCGACTAGCGTTCTCTCCAAACTCGTCCTCGTCGTCGAACTCAAATCGGCCGCCAGGCACCAACAGTCGTCCCTCGAGGATGTTGTCAATCGTGATCTCCATCGATCGAGACATCTGCAAATCGGCTATGATCGTCGATATCGGATACCGCGGGAACATCTGCTGCACCTGTCGTGCCATATTCCTCAACTGCGATGTGTGCGTATTGACTTGGGCCACTGGATTGGTGCGCAGTACGTTGTTTATGTGCGTCACTTCAACGGAAAAATTCGGCAACCAAGAAACGTATCGGGAACCTGTGAATTCGATCGAGAACGTCATAAGTTGATTGACCCATTCGAACGGAATCGAAATTCAAAACACTTTCTACTTTTTCGCATTCGACATCGTATCCGTCTGCACCGACCAATCGATCGCTCATTAATTCGAGTCCACTCGAAATTAAAGGAAATCGATGAATTCCGAACAATCGGCGACAAATAAATGTGAAGCATTTTCGGGGCAAAGGCATTCGATTGTGCTGGTGTCGCTTGAATGAGTCACCCAATCGAAATGTAAACACGGCTCGACGGGTAATCAATCAAAATCGCGAGTTTCAACAACAGCAGTGCGGTAATTGGTTGTGACATGAACACACGCGGATCGGACGGTGAGAAAAACCACTGAAAACGTAATTTGCGTCGTGTGGATTGTTGCGGTGGCGACAGCGACGGTGATGAGGGGGGGTCGATAGGGTGAAGAGCATACGACGAGGTGAATTCGAAATGCTTGACATCCAAAGTGCATTCGAGGCGGCCGAGTGCTGTGAGAATTTGCTGTTGTGAGTCTTTCACACATCCGCCTTGTTGCCGTCAGCAAGTGCACCAACGCCCCACCATTCGAATGCACATCGCGTGAAATCCATCAGCTGATAGTTTGCAACGAACTCATCGAATTGAATGGGCTTTGCCAACGGCAATAGCGAATCGTCGACAATCACAATCAGACAAGTAAACAAGAGCAGTCGGATTTGAAATGGCCAAGTGCTTGGCGACGAGCACACTTGCGCCCGTCGCGCATTGTGGTGGGATTCGATGCGAGCAACGCAAATCCAACCACTTAACATTGATTTTATTTCTATTTTCGTCATTTCAATACTCCGCCTTCCTCTCTGGCGTCGTCATCGGCGTCATCGGCGTCATGTTCGTCGTCGTCGTCTGTTTTTTGCGATCGAAATAAAACCCGAAGAAAAACAGAATTTATTGTTTTCAAGCCATTGTGCGATGAATGCGCGCGATTTTGTGACAGACTTTGGCCACTCCACGTCAAATCGATCGATTCGAATCGCGGTGCCCCGTTCGATGGTGTCGCCCCATTCGATCGTTTGTCCATTCGCTTGTTCTTCAATTAACATAAATTATGGCCAAAAATTAAATATTTGAATATTTAATTTGCAAAGCATCGACACTGTTCGAAATGGATTTTCTGGTTGGCGGCAGTGCTGGTGGTGAGGCGGTGATGTTGAACGACGAAGACGACGACCGGCACAAAGCCGCAATGCATTGCAAGACGAATCGCGCGAGGCTCCCCGACTCCGAATGGAATGATTTGCCGGAATTTCAAGTAGTTAATTACCGTGGCCTATGTCGTTTTTGGAATTTATGAGCTGTTTTTTGTCGATCGGCGGAGTGGTGTTTGTCGCGCCGACGAGTTGCTACGATTTTGACCAGACTTACCATTGAAATGGAAGAAGTGATTGTTGGCCCGGCCATTGTTCTCCTGTTCTTCGATGATTCTTTCCAGATTCGGGTGAATGTTGACGTTATTTTGAACGCTCAGGCCGAGCCGACATGTTGGACAGCTTGTATCTTGTTCCAGCCAAGATTGCAGGCATGAACTGAAAGAGAATTCGAGGTGAAATTGTGGATGAACTCGCTGGAGACGCTCGCCTCTATACTCACTTGTGAAACAGATGGGCGCACGGCAATTTCCTCGCCGTTTCCATCTTTTCCCAGCAAATGGCACAGTTATCGGAATTCTGTGAGAGATCCTCAGCCGTTGCCAGCGGATATGTCTTCTCCATGTGATTCAACACCCACAAGTAATTGCGGTGCTTCTTGATTTTTCTCTGAATTTCATGAATCAAATACCGCAATTGCATGACAATGACCAGACTGGCCATCGACAGAAAGATATTGCTCCAGATCAACATGTGAAAGTGATGCAGCAAGTCAATCAACAAGACGGCCACCTCGAAGCCAAGTTCAACATAGTACGCAACTGGTCCTCGTTTATCCCATGAGATGACTGCATTGCGCACGAAATCGAAATTAAACACCGAATTCTTGAGGCGGAGAAACAATGACTCACCTTCGTTGGAGATGCCGCCTTGACGCATGTCGTATAGAAACATGCCGTATCGGATGAGAACATGCAACGTTCGAATGGTCAACATGACGCACTGCAATTGAGAGGAATTCAATATTCGATTAGAGAATGCGACTGGGGGAATGGTGCGCATCTTTGCGGACTTCGAAATCATTCGGAAAGAACGTTGTTTTTCATCTCCAATTCAACAGCACTGCGTCAATGGCGATTCGCGATCGATCGACTTCTCAGCTCTGACTCGAAAGCAGGATTCTCCGACGGACCAGCGAGAGTGGCTCAATGAATCGAATGGAATATTCCACACGCGACAACATCGATTGCCGCCAAAGTGCATCGCGTCAAGCGTGTTTTGTTTGCTTTGCGGACGGGACACCTCCGGTGCGACATCGACAAAGTGGAATTTTGAACCGAAAAGTCAAACAGACCAGAATCGACCGCAAGAAAAACACGTTTCCGTTGGTCAAATGCCGGATCTTGTTGTAGCTGAGAACTGGATTTTTCCAGTCGAATTCATTTTCTCGTCATCTGGTTCGAGGTTTTCAATTGTTAACGGTGTCAGGCCGACCAGACAGCCGTTCGATTTTCGGTGTTATTTGACCGTTTTTGTTGTTGCTTTTTTGTTGTTGTAGACTGGCGGGATCACCGCTATGATGCAATACCGCTGACCCCGTCCAACCGCCATCAATCAAAACAGCTCACAACGTGCAACACGACATGCATTGTTCCGCGGTCAAGTCACCGCTGTTGGTGACGGTCAAGAGGCACGCAGCGCGATCCCATCAACATAAATTTTCGAGTTAATTTTCCGCAACAATGTTTCGCCAACAATGTTTGAGGTCGCTTTGTGGCCAACGGTGTTGATCCCCCCTTCCCTTCCCCCCTCCACTATCGACCACCGAATATTGCTTTGGAAACGAAATCCAGTGAATCAAGAGGGAGAAAGAGAGAGAAGGAAAACGCTTGCAATGAAAACTGCGCAAAACGAACGAAATTTGAATATTTCTCACGTGTTAATTTTGCAAATGCAAAAATAAATATATAACGATTTGGTGAGCTGCGGCTGGTGCCGCACAGTATCACCGCCCTCCTGGGTGGAACATCCGCCCAAAAATATCCGATGATGGAGGTGAAGCCGAATGACATCAATACGCCTCGTCTGCATTTCGATAAAACTAAAGCAAAACCGTCCGATATGCAAATCGAATATCGCAAACAACAACCGCTGGCCGCAAAACAGCAGCCACACAAAACGACAAGCAGAAATGAAAAGAAACAATCGACAACAACGAGCAATTATTAAAAATTTATAAATGCGAATGGTCGTGCGGCCAGGCCGAGGCGTACGCGCGAGCCATTTTTCGTGCTCGCACCGAACACGAACGGCTCCGTTCAGACCCTACTTATTGCGTTCGTCCTTGATGTAGGTTAATAGTCATAACATTTGTTTGCGATAATTGCGAGTCATATGCAAAATCGCGGTGTTGAGTACAAATGCTCGAAATGGAAGGTTAAAAAGGTTCGTTCGTTCATTGTTGCCATCGTCATCTTCGTCAACTTTGTCGTCGTCATTGTTGTTCCTTTGTTGTTGCCAAGCATTGGCCAGCCGTTTGACTTGATTAATGGATTTCTTTCAGATTTCGCGGATGACAGTCCATGTCAACAGTTAGTAGCGGCGACGGCGGTCAAATGTAGGTGAGAATGCCGTAATGGGCGCGAGAATCGTTTTTGGGTCGCCTGTGCCCGTCACAACAGTGCAGCCCTTTCATTGCGAATGCACATTCCACGAACGACGTCATCCACTCTTGCTCGATGGGAATTTCTTGAAATGCAATGACGCACATCTTCTTAATGGGACAATTCCGAGCCATTCTTTAATTGGCCAACGTCGTCGTCGTCGTCGTCGTCGTCGTCCTATTCATGCACTTGTTGTGACATCACGATTCGTTGAATTTCATTTTATGGATTATTCATCGGTTTCGATACCGGTCGAGTCGATAATCGGCCGCAAGAAATCCAACCACCCGTTTACAAAGCAGCAATGACATGTACGACGCGTTTGTCAATTATTATTCATTGACCGATCCGATTAATCGGCAAAATGTGTGCGCATAATCATCAAATTATAGATGCGTATCGATGTCGCGTAAAACGGATTATTTTCTTCACTTTTTTTTCCTTTTCCTTTTTTTATTTTTTTTTCAATTTTCGTAATTTTTTTGCTGTTTTTTTGTTCGTGTGTCGCAATCGGTTTGAGCTGAGTGTGTCGGACTCGACGCGACAACAAAATTTGTTCGAGAACATTGACTGTTGCCTCGGGCGGAGCTTTTGGACGAGTCCCACAACTTGGACAGGTCGTGCCTGTCGGCAATGCTGGTCTGACTCTGGTCGACCATCGATCGACACACGACCAACACCTCCGTCATAAATCTGAACCGACCCAAACTCATGTCAACGTTTCAATGCCACACGAAGATTAACAGCCGGCATCAAAGCAGGTTTTCGATTGTCGAATCGAAACCGATTTTCGTTGAATTTTTGCACAAACTCGAATGATCAAGACGATGCGAAACCAGCAACACATCATTACTCGGCATCTTCTGTTGCGCGAATCGACCAGAACAGCAAAGCACAGGTCGTCTATCGAAATGTCTAGCACGCGAACGATTATTATGTAATCGGCACGGTGACTCTGGCTCTGGCGGACGATGCAAACGTTTTTCCTCGCAGTTTTCCGCGACTGAATGAACTTGTGCTTCGAATTGATCGATTTCGTTGCGTCCGCCAGACTGAGTGGTCATTTGTGGCGGAGACGAAGATGAAGACGACGATCAGAGGATCGTTAATTGGATCCGATTCGGGGTATTAAATCGCGTCGAACCGTAACCGATCAGTTTGAAATGGTTGCACGCGCTGTTTTTGGGTTCGTTTGGATGCCCACCAAAGACGAAGACAACCTTGGAAGCTGATCGAGATCCCCTCAGAAATGCTGTTCAATGTCATTCCTCGTGCGGTCTATCGCATGCGAAGATGAGATGCGCAAACCGTTCAACCGTTTTTTTTTATCAATTAAAATTCGGATAAGAAACGGTTTCGTACTATTTTTATCCCTTTTCCTACTTGTAATTTCGGTTTTATTCTCATTCGAACTAAAATTAATCGAAAAACGGTTGAACGGCGTACACTCCTCGAATATGACCACAAGCATCCACTGCAGGCAGCCGCAGATTGCTTTAAATGCAGTCGCCATTCGATCGCCGATAAACATCAACAACATCAACCGGAGTTGGCGAAATTGACGCACGAAATTTTCGGATAGTTTTTTTTCGAGGCACCAAACGAACGTCTGCAGCAATGCATTTCGCCTGATGCTCCGAGTCAATGTGGGTCAAGTCATTATCACATGCGAAACGGTAATTGCGATTTCAGTGAAATGCCCGTGTGGATGCGCTTGTTTGGCGCACGAATGCTCCATCGAGACACAACACCGATAATTCAATTAATTGAAGTGACTTTCTATTAACAGTTCGACGGCCAATTAGCACTCTGACCACTTGACCGGCCAACACACTTTCCGCTGTGAATCACTCGGATCGAAACGGTACTCACCTCGGCTGCCATAAACGCGAACGTATTCAATCCACCGAAGAATCCGACACCAACGCAAATGATGAACATGATGCCGGAGAGCGTCAGAATGGATGAGAGCAGTGCCACCAGGCGGAAATGAGACCATCCGGGGGTCGTTGGGGAGAAGGAGAGCTGCAAATGAAAGCAAAATTAGTGCACTGGAAGAAAACCGGTTTCGTTAACGGTTTTACGCCATTCCCCACAGGTCGTTAACATCTCCCTCAACGCGAATGGGAGCCCGTCTAGCCATTTTCGCTCTCAAATTGGTCAAACTTCATATGCGATCGTTTCCGAATTCCCCATTTGCGGTCAATTGCTCGATCGATCCAGTCAAACAAATTTGGTGGCCGATCGCATCCAAACGCCAATTTGCATTTTAACGACATCATTTGTTGGTCGTGTTTCTGAGATTCGATGCTTCGTCGTTATTTTTGTTTTTGTCGGAAAATAATAACAAACAAGCTTTGCCAAAACGAATAATGAATCGGTCAACCAACGAATCAACGAGCAATCGTGAATGGAACGAAAATGGCAACGAATTCATCGGAATCGATCGATGAAGTAACGCAGCTGACGCAGCTGCAGTTCGGCAAATTTGTGGCTGAATTTGAATTTCTTGAATTGGCTTTGGTGGCTTGAACCTTTCGAGTGGAAGGAGCTGGTTGTGGTGACCATTGTCGGATGGAAAAAAAGGTGAATCAGTGACTCCCCCGGTCCCCGGTCGAAGCCGAATCCACCACAAAAACCTTGAGCAAGTTCAATGTCAAGCTATTATTGAACGGTCGACTGGTCGTTGCCAACAAATCTACAGTTGAATTTCATTAGAATTTCGTTCGTATTTTACGCATTTCGAAAACAAAACGGAATCGTCCGAAATGCTTTGTGCCAAATTTGTTTGCGGCGGTGGTGACGACGCCATTGGAATCCAATGCCAATGGTCGGGATTGCCGCCAAGCGACCTGAATTCACTGTCACGTGCACCTTTCTTCCCTGGCCAAGTGGCATTGCATCACCTCAACCACCGGACACCTTCGTCAAGTGTACTCGCAAAATCGCATTCGTTTGGCCAAATGTCAACCGAGAAATGGCGCATCGACCGAAAGACACGCAGTTGGCATTCCGCATCCGCGGAGCCTCGGCATTGAAAGCAGGACAAGTTTTTTTTCATGTTGTTTCTCTTTCGACATTTGAATAATCTTTTGTTTTCTGGTTTTATTTTCGAATGAAATTTTTTTTCCCAATTTTTCGATTCATTTTTTTCTGTTGAATTTGCGATTTTTATTGTCATCAGATGAAGACATTTTCAATTTCTTCTCATGTTGTTTTCGCCAAAGCCAGTTGACTGAGAAGCTTTTCGTAACAAAAGCAAGCGGCTTTGGACTGGCGCCGTTTGGATGCAACGTCACAGACGGAGTACCGTTAGGTGTTTTCGCTTTCGTTGGCTTAACGTTTGTTGGATGATTGGCAATGACTTGGTGGATAGCCAATGGCGTCCGACGATTCAGTTAACTTTCTGCCACTTTGCTCAACTCCCACCGAAAACCGAACAGAAGCAACCCTCAATAGACGTCCGCAGACAATTGCGGGTCGCCCCTCAAATGTAACACTTACATATTCGAATCGTTCCTTGCATAACTGTGACAGAAGATGCAGAAATCCCAAAATAGAAAACCAAGACACCCACAGCACCACCTGAAAATGCAAAAGAGAAAGAGAGAGGAGAGAAAGAGAAAGAGAGAGTGAGATAGAGCAAAAAAATGAATACAAGAGTCCTCGGTCAATTGTGTTAATGAAAATACATCGTTTGCGCCAATGGATGCCAAATTGCGCGCGAAACAAAGTGAGAAGGAACAAAAAAAAAAATGGCGAAAATGTTAAAAATACTTTGCCATCAACGCATGCTCAAACAACAATCAAAATAAATAAACGGTTTTTTCGTCGGGCTCGGGCTAATCGTGTGTTGAAATGCCACGAATCTAAATTGGTCGCATGGGTGTCGGTCGCATGTGCGTTTGTGTGAGTGAAATCAGTCGATCGCAGAAAAAAGCAATATCGATATTTTGTTTGAAAACAAACGCGACCCCGCCAGGCCAAAAACACAATAATCAATCAACAGAATTGAGCGTTTGGTTTGTTTTTGGGCCTCGTGCGTGATTACGAAACGGTTGGACTTGAAATGGAAATAGTCCCGGACCGAACAAAAGTCAAATCAACGAAACCGAAAATGAGAAAAAACAAAATTATGATTTCGAATGAAAATGATGAAACGTCATAGTTCCAAAAGAGGCACACGCACACACACACATACGTCCAACTGACGTCAGCATGACGTATGGCAATCTATGCCGTGGATTCTGGTTATCACCCAAAACGGCCAACCAATGAATTATGCCGACGATTCGTCGTTCGGTTGAATTCTATGTATCGCGCGGTTCGCGAGCTGCTGTGCAATGGTCCTGTTCGACGACACATCTCGCCGGCTGTTCGCCTCGCCGGATGGCAGATTAAGAAGTTTGTTGACATTTCCAATGTTCGTTTCGAACGGGTCACAACGCAATCAATGACAATTCACGATTCACTGACCAACTCACCTCATGCAAGAATTGAACGTTGACGACGCCAAACACAAAGATGAATTTGTAGAAGACGAAGTTCCAGAATTTGTCTTTCAAATGTTGCTGCTCGGAAATTCGCAGTTCGCCAAACACCAGTTTCTGAATGGACTTTCCCAGCAATATCAAGCAGCAGTACGCCATGTTGATGACGGTCTGAAATGGGAGAGGTGAAATGAAACGATTAGTTAATTTAAGATTCCAAGAGGTCGCAACAGGGGCGAGGATCCCTACATGACTTTGTGTCCGCTCAAAACAGAATTCCAAGAGCGATGTTGTGACGATGCGCACCGAATGCCGTCTGGCATCGAACGCCGAATCATTGTCACAATAACGTCATTCGATGTGAACATGAGCGATTCCACAACCACGGAAGACAATGCCTCGCTGCCCATCGCAAAAATTGAAAACAAAAAAAACGTGTCGGTTTTCGGTTGATTTATGAAATGATAGCTATGATTCGATCGCCTGACGGCGAATGCGATGGCTGCCAAGCCGAAAAAATCTATTCATGAATTCAACGTCTCAAAATCGATTAAGCAAACACATGTTTTGCGTTGTGACTGCTGACCGTTTTTTTTTTTTCGTATTTTCCGTTGCGAATGAACGCATCGGTCGATTCACGCCGATCACCTAATGGCTGATTGACTCATCGAGCTGTATGACAGCGGCGATAAGCCAAAGTGAATAGCGTTCGCTGAATGGAATTTGCCGCCATGCAAAAATTACCTGAAGCGAAATATTTCGGCGGTTCTGGCGAAGGGCGAAGAACGCTTCTATTTCAAAGCGACCGGTCGTTTATCATTTCGCGATTGGCGCGAATGCGGAACGCTGAAATTATCTCCAGCAGCGGCTTCGCTGATTATCGCAATGGGTTTCGGAGTTTTGACGGTGATATGCGTGGCGAATCAGATCGCATCCATACGATGCGCGCAAAAAATCCATCGTGTCTTTGCACCGCATTCGAGTGATCGATGCCCATTTTTTCTCGTCTAATTCGAAACCAATTGCGACGGTCGGTTCGCGATTTCGATTTAGTTCACCCAAGCAGCGATCGACTCGTTTGGTCTAATGGATGGTAATTTATCCAAATGAAACCATTCATTATTTTCAGGTTTGAACGACGACGCGCCACGACCGAAACTGCCGCGACGACGGAAAACCTTTTATTCGAATCGAATCGGATGGATTTGTGGGCCTCGTTGATTCGGCCCGAAACTACTGCAAGTTCAAGGAAGTAATTATGATTGGCGATGTGATGTGTGATCTGATGAGATGTGATTTGATATAAAATTGATCTCGCAGCTGAACCTTGAGCTGCTCAAAGAGATTTTTACATAACCACTTTGAATGACATGTCGACATCGAAATGCTGAGCCGGAGATACCGTTTACTTTGTTTTGCTTTGTTTCGTCTTTTTTTTTTTTTTTTGCTCGTGTTGTGTTGGACATCATCGTTGTTTTCATTGTCATCTCCATTGCCGATGGCACAATGGCGAATCTTCTGCCCAAATCGGATCCCATCGTCGTCGAACCGTCCAACCATCACCATCGAAGCCGATGATTGTGGGTTTTCTTATTAAATTCCATGTAATTGAACGCCAGTCATTTGTGAAATAGCCAACAATCGTCAAATCGAGCCCATTTACGGTTAATTTGCGTGATGGCGTGGAGTCGCCGCGGCAAAAACAGTGCTTGAAGGAAAAAACCATCAAGTCATTTCGCTTTGTTCATGTTTTCCGATCGAATTGATTGATGCCTGGCATTCAGCTGGCGCGTGATGGTTGATTGGTGCGCATCCGTAAACGCATTGAGTGTGACTTACGCGCAGACGGCAAAAGCAGAGAAACAACGAGACGGGAGGAAAACGATCACGTTTCGTACTGAATGCCGCCTGATTGAACGTCAATCGATTGAGTCGAGTGGTGTTCCGGACGACTGAAGACGGAGGACTCTTTCGCCCGGCTCGAGTCTCGTCTAGTTAGCGCACAACGCGACTCTTCAGCCTACCGCCAACTCAAGGACTTTCACGCAACAATATCGACGATGGCTCGTTATGACCATCGATCCAGCCGGTAGCAAAAGTGAAATTCCGCTTGGAATTTTTCATTCGATGACGCATCCAATTTCGTAACGATTTCGTCTGTAGGACGGCAATCGGCGAGTTCTTCCGGCTACCATCGACCACTGAACGGCCCTTCTGTCTGTGTTTATGGCACCGTCCATCGATTGAGTCTTCGCGTATACACGCGCTGACCATGGGACCGTTCGACGGCTTCATCATCACCGCATCGATCGACCAAACGCACCTAGCAACTGGTCGACTGGCGTGGCGCAACTAGTCAATTCGGTTTAAGGACGATTTTTGCGTCATTTCGATTAATTTTGAATTGACTGTCGTTTGCTGTGTTTGGCTTTGCGTTGTTGTTGCCTTGCTATGCATTGCCGCTGCGTTGCGATTTGCCGATTTGCATCGACAAACATTGCGGGCCCTTTTAATTAGCTTTTAATTGATCGGGTCGGGGTAATTTTCTTTGTTCGCAGCGCATGCGCATTGCGAGATGTCGCTTCAATTGAGTTTTAAGCCGATGAGACTTGGGTGCGGGAAGGGGATACGAATTGTCATGCGTCACAGCAGATGGTTCTCCGATCGAAGAATGCCACAGTCTCTCAACGGCTCGAGAATTGACTTTTGCTTAAGAATGGACGAACGCGACCAATTACAACGTGATTTGGTGCATCTGTCCTCCTGTCTTCGATCGAAGAAATGGGAATGAATTGGTCGAATTGAGACGCGATGACGACGACCACAACGAAAATGCCGGCGACGACGCCAAAACGGCGAGAACGCGAATGAGCGCAACAGAAACCCGCGATCAAAACGAAGAAAGAAGAAACCAAAGAAAAATACAGTTATTGCGAATGAATGCGACGCGCGGCGCTGTGGAATCAGAGCATGTTGTTACCGACGTCGTCGTCGTCGTCGTCATTGTGTTTGTTATAGTTTTGTATTGGCCATGCGGTGCTGTGAATACGATTTGACCACATTCGATTCGAATCCAGCACGACGGCCGATCAGCAAATCGTTGTCTATGGTGACGATTTCGTCGTCGTCATCGTCGTCGTCGTCGTC
>JANSTV010048175.1:0-14800 GCA_027564135.1 Lestremia cinerea
TAATCGTGCGGTCCACGTACCAAGGAAAGCTTTACGACAACTTGCAGCGAGAATATTACGACACATCCTTAAATACCGTACAGAAAGTGCTTCGATCCTCAGTGGCCATCAATGCCCCTAGTTTCATCATCAGTGGTCTGCAAAATTTCAACAATGAGTCGGACCGTCATCGTCCACAAAATGCGTCATTTCAGACAGTACTACGGCAATTGCGTGACAAAGAACTCTCTGGGACTGTGTACGTGAACAGTGTTAACTTTGCTTTTTTCAATTACAAAAATCACAAGAAAGGAATTCTAAGAAAAACGAAGGATAGATTGGTGATGTTGCCGAACGTACTGTACTTCCCGAAGAATTCATACTTGATCGACATCGTCAACAAAAGGTTGGAAACTTTCGTCGAGAATGGGTTCGCTTCGTCCTGGCTTAAGAGATACAACGATCCAAGGTTCGAGGAAACGAGGGACTTCGACGCGATTGGCCACGACCGCAGGAAAATTGGTATCCCGAATGTTTTGGGCGCTCTGGTGTTGTGGGGCGCAATGTTGGTGCTTAGCGGCAGCGTTTTCGCTCTGGAATTGTTGGCGTCTTGGCATTACCGAATTCGCTGTTTCGTCGATTTTCTCGTACACTGAGTATAACTGAGTTACGTACAAGTGTGAAGAGAAATAAAGGTTGCCAAAGTGCAATAAATATTGTTTGCATTGACACTTCAAAGTGTGTAGTGTATTCACTCTTGTCATAGATTCCCGAACCCCTAGACTCCGAATGGGAAGTATAGCTCTCAGAGCCTTCTTTGCAATTGGTATGCACTATGAACGCCCGAGTCTAAGGGTTAAATGATTCATGGGCGTGAATGAATTACAACAGATGCCACTGCTTTGAAAAGGCAATTCGAAGGTAAAAGTGATAGTGGAATTGGTTTCGTTCATCAATTATAAGTCCCCTGTGCGTTGTGATTGACCGGAAACTTGGGCCGAAGCAGAAACAAATAGATTTAATATTTCATTAATTGCAACTTGACAACAACTTGAAATCGAAACAACACCAAAAACATTCTTAACACGTTTGGAGGAGCGTTGTCTTTTTTGCCCAAAGGGCAATTACTAGAACATCGAAAGAACCGAACATCAATGGCGTGTTTGCTCTTAGTTCGAAGCTCGAAATGAATCAATAGTACCTGTGGGCTTCTCATTGACGTACGCTGTTTACTCTGATTCGATGGCTCAATCAACCAAATGTTACAATTTCATAATGTGTTGAACGCTCAAATAGGAAGTTCAATAGCGTTACTATTGATTCATTTCTGTCGAGTTAGTTTATTACCGGCATCGACACTGCAATGAACTACGCCGTGCTCCTCAAATTGCTTTTGGTAAGCACTCAAATTCAGTTCAATAAAGGCGAACGCGGGATTCCGCTACCTCAGGAACAGCCGTCGCCGATATCGCAGGCTGTCATTTCTCTACTCAGAGAGTTCTTCCACCCGTCGACGCCAATTTTGTCCATCACTTTTGGGACGCAGGGGAATAAGTCCAAAGCGGACGAGCAATCGCAGCGAATCATATCGGACGTGATGCACCAAACGAATAATGCCACTTCGTTCAGGTTTCCCTCCTTCGGGAAGGTGTATAGATGGTTCCGTTATCGCCGATATAATCTGATCATCGCTAAAGACGCCGATGACCTCAAGTAAGTTGACGTTTGATCGTTGAGTAAGTGCCTGAGATGGGATTTTCAGAGAAATCATCTCTAAATTGGATCCGCTCCTCTACGACTTCTCCGGTTTCTATTTGATCGTTTTGACCTCCGTGATGGCGGATTATTCGTCGGAGCAGAAGCTTATTTACACCATACTTTGGAGAAAGTTCTTCGTATACGCAGCAATTTTGATGCCGATGGATGTCGACGCCAAGAAACTCCTACTAACGAGTTATCGTCCATTCCACGATGAGAACAGCTGCTTCAATTTCACGCCGGTGTTCGTCAATTATTTCGAAGCGAATACTTTCACAATCGAACGATTCGAGTTGTTTCAGGGCATCACGGAATTCAATCGGTGCCCGTTGAGGATTGCTGTTGTCGAATTACAGCCATACATCATCATTAGTCGAGTATCGTCCGTGTTGAAAGTGACTGGAATCGAAGGCGAGTTCATCAATATGCTGGTGGAGCAGTTGAATTTCACGGCAGTTATTTTGGAGCCGCCCAGAAACGAGCTGGCTGGGAGATTTTTTAGAAATGGATCATCAACTGGTGCAGTAGGCATGGTGAGTTCATGGATACTTCTAATTTTCCGAGTGTACGTGTGTGTATCACTGCCAAATTTCAGGTAGCAAGACATGAGGTGGATATTGCGATGGGAGGATTCACATACTACCCCGATCGAGAGCCGTTCATCACTGCCTCCCGCCACTATATGCCCGTAAGCGTTATTTTTGCTTATCTTCCATCGAAGGATGCATTTCGAAGCTTCGGAAACATTTTGACTTTGCTCGACCCATTTTCCGCTGACTTGTGGTGGCCGCTTTGTGGAATATTCATTTTGGCAGCCATCGTCATTCTCGCGTTGAAGTTTTGCCCAGTGAACATCCGCCGGAGCGTTGTGGGAGGGTGGATCAACCGCACTCCTGTCCTGAACATGATGAGTGTATTCTTAGGCAACCCGATCATTTTGCGATACTTTCCTGACCGGCGGGCACTGTCAGATTTCGCGAAAGCACTTTTCACCATTTGGTCACTGGGTCTCCTAATCGTGCGGTCCACGTACCAAGGGAAGCTTTACGACAACTTACAGCGAGAATACTACGATTCATCTTTAGATACTGTTCAAAAGGTCCTTCAGTCACCAGTGGACATCAACACCCCTAGTTTCATCATCACAGGTCTGCTAAATTTCAACAACGAGACGGATCGACATCGTCCACAAAATGCGTCATTTCAAACAGTAATGCGACAATTGCGGGACAAAGAACTCTCTGGGACTGTGTATGTGAACAGTGTTAACTTTGCTTTTTTCAATTACAAAAACCACAAGAAAGGAATGCTAAGAAGGACGAAGGATCGATTGGTGATGTTGCCGAACGTACTGTACTTCCCGAAGAATTCATACTTGATCGATATCATCAACAAAAGATTGGAAACTTTCGTTGAGAATGGGTTCGCCTCGTCCTGGCTTAAGAGATACAACGATCCAAGGTTCCAGCAAACGAAGGACTACGATGCGATTGGCCACGACCAAAGAAAAATTGGTATCCCGAATGTTTTGGGCGCTCTGGTATTGTGGGGCGCAATGTTGATGCTCAGCGTTTTCGTCTTCACTCTGGAATTGCTGGCGCCAAGAAACCATCGGATTCGCATTTTGGTTGAGTTTTACGTTCTGTGAGAATGATTTGTGGAATTGGAGTGCAGAATAAAGTTTTATAGAGTGGGAACACATTGTTTTTTTTATTGAAAACATTTCATTCGTGGAGCATCCGATTCATTCAAATTAAAAAAATCCTCAGTACGTCAAGAATTCGAGTAACTTTCGAATCAATGGGCAAGCTGCGGATAGAACTTCCATCAAAAAAATTACAAAACTGATCGCGATAAAAACACCACAAAATCCTATGATGCCTGAGACGTTATTGAAAATGATCTTGTGAGGTTCGTCCGGGACAACGTCTTCCTTCGTGAATCTCGAGTCGTGGTACTTCTTCAGCCAAAGTGCCAGCCAACCATTCTCGTAGAATGTTTCAATCTCGCGATTAAGAATATCGATAAAAAACGAGTTTTTCGGGAAGTAGATCACCAACGGTACGAGCAACAGTCTATCTCTGGATCCGCGAAGAATGCCCTTGTGATAATTATTCAAATTGAAATGGGCCAACTGCAACGAGTGACAATAGATAACTCCGGATATATCACGGTCACGCAGTCTCTTGAATATAATTTGATGGGAAATGTTGAATGTTCGATATCGTCTCGGGTTAATGTTGAACTGGTTCAAATTCGGAACGGCCGGCTCGACAACGTGAATGTCGCATTCGGACTCGAAAATTTCGCTGATCGTGTCCAAGGACGATCGATAATACTGGCGCTGCAAGTAATCATAAAGTTCTCCCTGGTACGACCCGCGAAGCACCAGAGAGCCGAATGACCAAATGACAAACAAGGTCTTGGCGAATGCAGACAAGGCCCGACGATCGGACCACATTGAAATGGCACCACCGAAGAAAATATTGACCATATTCAGGATGGGCGTCCGATTAATGCGTCCGCCAATGACGAACCGACGTCCACTAGTCGGACCGAGTTTCAGTAGCAAAATTATGAACGAAGCCAGAACGAATACTCCGCCCAATACGAACCACACACAAAACGCAAATGGATCGAACAAATTCCCGAAAACTTTGAAAATATCGTCTGGTGGCTGAACGGCGAAGTAAAGAGGAACGTGAAAGTATGGTTGGGATGACGTCATCACCGATTCGCGTTCAGCGCTGTATTGAAATCCGCCCATTCCTATATGAACTTCTCGATTCACCACCTGCAAATGGACCGCATGAGATCACGATTGGAGCTGAGGATAAAACCTACCATTTTGATGGCCCCAGTCACTGTTCCATTTGCATACACTACCCCACGATCGTTATAGGCTGGCACCAAAATTTCCGAGGTGAAATTCAGTCGTTCTTCCAGGAGCAGCAGCATATTACCCTCAATCCCAAACACCTTCCTCTCATCATCCTGTCGATACACCGCTGCATATGGGTCGCCTCCAACCACAACAATTTTGAAAGGGCATCCATTCAACTTTTTTATCGGATTGAATAGTTTGTAGCGGCTGCTATCGATGGCAAAATCATTGTCTCGAAACAAATTCACGAAAACCGGCTGGAA
Source organism: Lestremia cinerea (assembly GCA_027564135.1). Lineage (NCBI taxonomy): Eukaryota > Metazoa > Arthropoda > Insecta > Diptera > Cecidomyiidae > Lestremia > Lestremia cinerea. The sequence continues at coordinate 4,885 of JANSTV010048175.1, forward strand.
ATTAAAACAGTTGCCCGCCTCCAGAGGTTTATAAGTGCTGAGAAGGATTCTCGAGGCGTTGCTGTCCAGAGGCATCAAAATGTTGACGTTCAAAATGAATTTGTCCCAAAGTGCGGTGAAAATCCGTTCCAGCCTCTTCAGTTTAACCGACATTTTGAACGACAGAACGATTAGAAAATTACCCGAGAAGTCGTAGTGTTCGACGCCCATCTTGGAAATTATGTTTCTGGAATGGTCTCAAATCAAAACACCGACTGGATGAGGTCGTATGCTTACATAAGATCAACAAAGTCCTCGGCGAAAACCAAATGGTAAAATCGGTGAGTTTTTAGCCTGCAATCTCGTCGAAGATCCATATGTCGATACGAAATATTACAGTTAACCGCATGCATCACTTCGGACAAGATTTGCATTGATTTTCCTGCCGTGCTCGAGCTACCGCATGAGGCAGCTGTGGTTAATGAGACCGTCGGCGTCGATCCAACAAAGAATTGCAGTAGAAGGCGTGTGACTGCCTGGGAAATCGGTGATGGAAGCAATGGCTCCTCGAGTGGAAGTAGAAACTCACTGATTTTGGCTTCCACGCCGCCTCGCAGGAAGAGAGCGATTAGAATGACCCGTCGAACGGACATGACTTCAAAGTCACTTGCAAGGTAATTTTGAGTGGTTTCCTGAGGAATTCCCCTTTTTATTGAGCTCGGTTCAGTTCATCAAATATTCAATACAAGCGCATTCGGCCACGCGCTGACTTCGTAATGGCCGTATCGTCGGCTAATCGCTAATTAATTGGATTGACTAATCAAATCGATTATAAATAGAACAATGAAGAATTGACCACCATCAAATCTGATTCATTTGATTGCTGCATGACTGTGCAAGCTTTGCGGTTGGGATAGTCGCTAGGTGTTGGACCAGATGTCCGTTTCTCAATGACTCAACAAATTGCGGTTCATTCTCCGATTTTCAATGTTGAGATTCAAGTGAAAATGTTGGGTCATTGAATAGACTTCCCATTGATTCTTAATACAAAGCCGATCGAAAGTAGAGCCACCGCGTTTTGGGCGTGGCAAATGAAATTCAAATTGTAGCAGACTTCCAAAATCGATCGCATGGTGCTCTTCTTTCCTGAACATCACAAATGTTGTCTCTAAGTGAAATGAAGTGTCGTGCATCGTCCATTGACACTGAAAGAGTAAATTATCATTTCTATTCAAACTCCATCAACACTGAAATAACAATGAAAACATTAAAAACATTTTTTCCAGACTTCAGGCTTGAGGGACAACCCCCAAAAACGTGAGAACATGTTCGCTTCAATGACATAATAAACAAATTGTGTTTGTCGCTGATTTGATACACCAAACAAGAAATTTCTTTACTTTGTAGCCAGGATTGATGTGTAACACATGTCCTGCTCTGTAGAATTTAGTTCATTTATTGCTTTGAAACAATGATGACTTTCGCGATGCTTTTGAAATTTCTCTTTGTGAGTTCGATTCAATATTAGGGCAATTCAATGATCTACGCCGTGCTCTTGAAGCTGCTTCTAGTAAGCACCCGAATTCAGTTCAATAAAGTCGAAGCTCTGATTCCACTACCCCAGGAGAATCCGTTGTCGATATCGCAGGCTGTTGTGAAGCTATTGAGAGAATTCTTCGTCGCGTCGACGCAACTTTTGTCCATCACTTCGGACACGCCACGGAATCAGTCCAAGGCATATGACCGATCGCAGCAAATCATTTCGGAAGTGATGCATCAAACGAGTAACGCCATTTCGTTCAGGTTTCCCTCCTTCGGAAACGGTTTGAGATTGTACCGTTATCGGCTTTATAATCTGATCATCTCTGACACAACCGATGGCCTCAAGTAAGTTGAAGTGCGTTCTGCTGCGTTGAGGAAGTCCCTGATATGGATTTTTTCATGGAAACCATCTCCAAGTTGGATCCGCTCCTCTACGACTTCTCCGGTTTCTATTTGATCGTTTTGACTTCCGTGATGGCGGATTATTCGTCGGAACAGAAGCTCATTTACGCCATGCTGTGGAAAAAGTTCATCGTCCACGCGGCGATTTTGATGCCGATGGATGACGACGACAATAAGCTCCTTCTAACAAGTTATCGTCCTTTCCACGATGAGAACAGCTGCTTTGATTTCACGCCGACCTACATCAACTATTTCGAAGCGAATGCCTTTGCAATCGACCGTTTCGAGTTATTCCAGCCCATCGAGGAGCTCAAAGGATGTCCGTTGAAAGTCGTCGTTGTCGCCATCGAACCTTACGTTATTGTCAATCGAATAAACTCCACGTTGAAAGTGACTGGAATTGAGGGTGAATTCTTGAACATGCTCGCCTCAGATCTCAACTTCACGTTAGTGATTTTGGAGCCACCTAGAAACGAACTTCTACATAGGTATGATTTTCAAAAACGGCAGTTTGACTGGCGCCGTTGGTATGGTGAGTTCCCCCTTCCATCAATTGACCACGTAACGCCTTAGCCTCTATGATTTTCAGCTTGCAAGACAGGAGGTTGACCTTGCCATGGGAGGGTTTGCCTACCTTCCGGTTCGAGAAGCGGTCATCACATCTTCTCGTCACTATCAGTTCATAAGCGTTTGTTTCGCGTATCTTCCAACGAAGGATGTGCTCCGTGGATTCGGGAACCTTTTGACGTTGCTCGACCCATTCTCGGCTGATTTATAGTTGCCGCTTTGTATATTAATCATCTTGGCAGCTATCATTATTCTCACATTGAAATTATGCCCAGTGAAGATCCGACGGGGCGTTGTGGGAGGGTGGATCAACCGCACTCCTGTCCTCAACATGATGAGTGTATTCTTAGGCAACTCGATCATCATGCGATACTTTCCTGACCGGCGGGCACTGTCGGATTTCGCCAAAGCACTTTTCACCATTTGGTCACTGGGTCTCCTAATCGTGCGGTCCACGTACCAAGGAAAGCTTTACGACAACTTACAACGAGAATATTACGACACATCCTTAAACACCGTACAGAAAGTGCTTGAGTCATCCGTGAATATCAACGCTCCAGACTTTATGTATAATTGCCAGTTTGATCCAGTTCAATACGGACCTGGGTCGGCATCGACCCCAAAATGCGTCATTCCAAACAGTACTTCGACGATTGCGTGACAGGGAACTCTCTGGAACGGCGTATATCCAAAACGTTCACTTTGCATATTTCAATTACAAAAATCACCAGAAAGGAATTCTCAGAAGGACAAAAGATCGATTGGTGATGTTGCCGAATGTGCTGTATTTCCCGAAACACTCGTACTTGATCGACATCGTGAACAAAAGATTGGAGACATTCGTCGAGAATGGATTCACTGCCTCCTGGCTTAGAAGATACAACGACCCAAGGTTTCAGGATACGAAGGACTTTGATGCAATTGGAAGCGATCAAAGAAAAATTGACATCCAGAATATTATGGGCGCTCTGGTATTGTATGTCTTATTGCTCGTACTCAGCGGCATCGTTTTTGCTCTGGAATTGCTGGCGTCGAGACATCGTCGGGTTCGCATTTTAGTTGAGTTTCTCATCGATTGAACATCAACCGATGATTGTAAAATTGAGCTATGCTCGTTCCAACGGCAGACAAATAAAGATTTTTACAGGAATCAGAGATGAGAGACTTCTTTCGAAGCACATCATATATTTCTATGTGATGGAGTTACTGAAAATCAATCAATCAATCATTAAAATGAAAACAACGAAAAGTATTTTCTAAATGCGTTTGTTTTTTATTTGCGCACAGAAGTGGTCACACGCTAGTCCACAGTTCACGCGATGCCCAACAAAGTAATCAAAATAGCCCGTGGAAGGGCGAAGCGGCACTCAATCGACGAAAAAGTCAATAATTCTGCGCAGCTGACGGCTGTTGACGGACAATAGCTCGAGAACCAAGATAACGCCGCTGAACACAAGCATGAAGCTGCCCAGGACGATTGATCCCATAATATGCAGCAGATCGATTGGACGTCGCTCATTCGCTACGACTCGACTAGTCTTCACTTTGAAACGCAAGTCATCATATTTCCTGAACCAGAATGAGGTAAATCCGCCTTCGACGAACAACTGCAATTTTTCATTCATGACTTTGATCAGCATCGAGTTCTTCGGAAAGTACAACACATTCGGCAGCAGAACCAAGCGATCTGATGTGGTTCGGAGGATTCCTTTCTTGTAATTGTTGAGATTGAAGAAGGCCACGTGAACGGCGTGCGTGTAAACAACACCATTGATTTCGCCATCGCGAAGTCGACGAAGTATAGTCTGAAAGGAGCCGTTTTCTGGCCGATGACGGCTTGAATCGTCGTTGAATTGCCTCAGGCTGGCGATTATGTAACTGGGGGTGTGGATCTCTACTTTGGATTCGAGCACTTTTTTAACGGTGTCCAATGAGGTGTCAACGTGGTCTGTCTGCAGAATATCGTAGAGTTTCCCTTGATAGGTGGACCGAACGATCAGAAGGCTAAATGACCAAATGGTGAAAAGGGCCATAGCAAAGGAGGATAGAGCCCGTCGATCAGGGAAGTACCACATGGTGATCGAGTTGCCCAAGATTGTACTCATCATGTTCAGAATAGGAGTGCGGTTGACATAGCCACCGATGACGTATCGACGAATTTTCGCCCGACAAAACTTTAGCGCTAGAATGGTGGTTGAGGCCAAAAGTAAGATCCCGTAGAGAACCCACCATAAATCAATCGAAAATGGATCGAGCAATGTCAAGATGTTTCCGAAGCCTTCCATGACATCTTGCGCTAGCGGAATTGCGAAACAGAGGCCCACAGGGTAGTAATGCTTGGAAGATGTGACGAATTTCTCCCGAGCCGGATGGTAGACGAATCCTCCAATGGCGATATCTGCCTCTCTTCTAGCCAACTGCAAATTGGTTTGATTACATAGATACACTTCCTCAATGAACGTGTAATGATGTGATACACCGGCGAATACATACCATACCAACCGCACCGGTTGTTGTTCCATTCGGAAAAACCGTTCCGAGGGCTTCATCTCCTGGCGGCTCTCTGAATACGGCGGTAAAATTCAATTGTTCCACCAATGAATCCACAAATTCTCCTTCGATCCCATCTACATTTAGGGACGATCCTGTTCGATTGAGTATTATGTAAGGCACCATTTCGACGGCAACAATTCTCAATCGACATCCTTTGAATTCTTTGATCGGTTTGAACAGTTCGAAATGATCGATTGCGAAGGCATTCATTTCGAAAACATTGACCAAAACTGGCGTAAAGTCGAAGCAATTGTTGCCATCATTCAACGGCCGATAGCTCGTTAGTAGGAGTTTCTTCGCGTCGACATCCGTCGGCATCAGAATCGCCGCGTTGACTATGAACTTTTCCCAGAGCATGGCGTATATGACCTTCTGCTCCGACGAATACTCCTCCATCGTAAAAGTCAAGACGATCAAATAGAAACCGGAGAAGTCGTAGAGGAGCGGATCCAACTTAGAAATGATGCCCCTGAAAGATCCATCTCAGCTGATCAGCCTAGGTACTTACTCATCGCAGGAGATCACAAATCAACTTACTTGAGGCCATCAGTGTCACCGGCGATAATCAGATTGTAGCGGCGATATCGAAACAATCTCATTCCGTGTGCAAATGATGGAAACCTGAACGAAGTGACGTTGTTTGTTTGGTGGATCACGTCTGTTATGATTCGCTGCGATCGGTCAAGTACACTGGACTGATTCGAATGCGCGCCAAAAGTAATGGATAAAAGTGGCGTCGACGCGAGGAAGAACTCTCTCAACAGCTTAACAGCAGCCTGTGATATCGGCAAGAACTGATCTTCAAGCAATGGAATCGACAAATCACCTCTGACAGAGTGAATCCGATTGCATACAGAAAGCAATTGCAGTAGCAATACAAAAGCTTTCATTTTCCTTGCTGCGAATGAATTCTTGAGATATTTTTGATTAAAAACTTATTAAAAATTATTAAAAAAAAAAAAGTCTTGAGGAATTCTTTTGAAAATAAACTATCTGATTGGAATCGATAAGCCTTGCTCAGCTGCTCCTTCTGTGCTCATGTCAAAACCAACTTTGTTTGGACTTGATCCTGGAGAAAACGAAAACATTAAAGGCTGCCTCAAATTATTTTTGGGTTTCGGTTGAATCAACACAAACTTTAACGTGGCCACCTAATTGACTTCAATTATCACTTTTAGAGAAGAAATCATATTTAATTGTTCACCTTTCGTGAAATCATGCGATGAACAGGCTTCCTATTTGAAATGTATGAATGAATTGCTTGTTTGCCATGTTGGCCTGTTTGATGAGTATTAATTCAAAAGCTAATAAGTCTGCGGCAAAATGAGATATCGAACATCAGCAAACATCGAATCGACTGAGCTTGTGATATCGATGGCGTTTTCATTTTCAAACCATTCTCTTTACAATCACAAGTTTACAATGTTTTCCTAGGTGCTGTTGTTGTTGTTGCTTTTCAATAAATATCACGATAAAATGAGGCTTCGGCATACATTGTCACATTCAGAGCGATTCAAGAGACAAGGCAAAACTTCCCACTGATTAGCTGTTCATTCAAAATCGATGTAATTACTGTGGTTCAATGTGAGGCCGCTCGCACCGCGAATGAAAATCAAAATGAACAGGTTTGTCTCTTGTCTCGATCGCCTGACTATGCACTGTCCTCTGCACGAATTTAGCTCGATTACAAAATATTATTTTGTCTTTTAATAAAATAAAATATAAAACGCAATGGCAATCCGCCCGTCAAACCCCCTGCACGTGATACAAAATTTAATAAAGTTACCATTTCCATTTGTGGATTTTTCGAATGGCATTATATTACATGTTCCAGCCACAACGATAATGGCATTGCCATATGGCAAAAGGTAGAGCCATGAGCAACATCGGCAAACAGCGATGGCAACGCCGTGATTTGTGTACGAAGCTTATTTTTCTTGTGAGCAATGCGAAGAAGAAGAGAAAATTCATAATAAATTGCAGAGGTAATCGCTCAGGCAGCGTCCGTGTAAGTGGTCTTAATGCACGTCAAAAATAGTGTGCTTCGAGTGGCTCGTTATTTCAACCGAAATGAAACTCATTTCGGCCGTTCAGTGGTGGGCAGGTTGGAGGCCGGTCCAAGTGTGAATATTTCTCAAAAACAACTGGAATTTATTACATTCTCGCCGGTGAGGTTATTAGCGTTTTCGATCTGTTTCAACTTCGAACGAACTCAGAATCTTGACTGCATTTCGATTTCAAATGAAATGAGATGAAGCACCCGAATCCGTCTGAACTGACCAATCTCAATCCAAATATCGATACGCACTCAAAGAAATTATCAAATGATTGTTGTTGTTTGCTCGCTCATCGAATCGACGTTTTCGTCGCGTTCGATGCAGAACAAACAAATGAGAGAGCTGTCTTAACGTTTGTTCATGCTTTGATCAAATATCGAGCTCTTGATAGGCATGTTGCTGTAGGAATGCGTCTGTATTGGTGTGAGAGAATAATATAATAACGGGACAATTTCCAACGTCAGTGTCTCTCGGCTATTTCGCATTTGCACGTTGTTTAGAGAAGTCATCAGGATATTTATTCGTTCTTTTTTGTGTAAAATTTAAGTAAAATCTCAGTATTTTTCAAATCAAAATCCAAGGAGATTCATAATCAAAGATGAACTCCACTCTATTGTCCAAGTTCAAGTGTCAACGATGCTCAGTGTTATCGGATGACAATCAAGTGTATCAATGCGTTAATAAGCACTTGTTGTGCATGACGTGCCATGGCCGATTGGCGTCGAAATGCCAAGTAAATTCTCGAGAATTCCTCCAAATTGGTGTTGGATCTATTATTTTTCTCTCGTTTTAGCAGTGTGGCGGAACATTATCGCGCATCACGAATCCGCTGCTTTCATTCATTCCGGTGACCGAATGCAAGACGTTCAGTACGAGCAGTAAGCTGGTTTGCCCATTCGATGGCTGCAAATGGATCTTTACTACAACAAAAGACATCCAAACACATTCCTTGGAATGCAAGTATCGGCCGTACTCTTGCATCGGCACCAAGCTTCGCATCTGGAGGTGAGTCCACTGTCACTTTCGGCAAACAGACATTTGACAAAAGATTTCATTGCAGTTGCAACTGGATCGGAGTACAATCAAACTTGGCCGAGCACATCAAAACGGCCCATCCAACGCTCGGCGACTTCTATAAATACTGGCAGGAGGGTTCTGTCGAGTATCTCCGCCAGCAATCAATCAGCACCATGAACATTATCGATGCATTCAATAAGAAGTTTGTGTTTTATTATTGCTCGCAGCAAAGCAGTTCCGTCGTCGTGTTTTTGATATTTTTGGTGGGACGTCGCGAGGATGCGCAAAAGTATTTGATCGATTTCGAATTGAAGCAGAAGCATCGCAAGATCAAATTCATTGAAAAGTGTTACTGCGATGCCGATAATCTAATCGAGTTGATCGAAAAAAAGGAGCATTGCATTGCCATTCCGAAGAGTATAATCGAATCATATTTGGAGGAAAATCGATGCGTTCATTTTCGCTTCATTCTCAAGCGCAAGGACGCGTTCGACGAGGAAGAGGCCACTCAGGTTCACTTTATGAAGAATAAGTTGCATTCGGGCGAGATTGAGTTTGGGGGCCGGCAATCAGCGTCGGTGGCATCTGCTGTGCCTGCGGGAATTGGCACAGTTTTGGACAACTCCACCACTTTGAATTACGGCAAAAGCAAAACAAAACCTTTCTTCAATCGCCGATAGGTTTGAAGAGTGGGGCATTGCAAACGTTCTACTAGTTCTCTCTTTCTTTTCTAGTGGTGTCTGATGGAATTTAAGGGAATCCCCTTCTTGACAATCAATATAAAGGAAGCAAAATATTTTAATATTTTCTAAGTTGATCGAACCGATTTCAGTTCATTATAATCTTTTTCTTCAATCCAATATTTGCTAAAAAATATAAATAAACGTGCTTTAGTCGAATGTGAATTCGATAGTTCATAATGAGGACTCTTTTTCATCGGTCGGTTTGAGCTCCGATTGAAGCTGAAAGAGACAAAGGCGATAGCAAACCAGGGCTCAACTTCCGAAACGCAATCATTGACCAACCTTATTGACTTTGTCTGCATCTTTGTAGAATCTCCGAATGAAGGGTGCAATTAACGAGGTGTCCACATTTTCACGTTTATTTGTTCCGAAAATGCACGTGGACAGCAGTGCGACGATAATCGTTGTCATCGTGCCGAAGCAAGTGTACCACATGTATGAGATCCGATACAACGCGAAGATGTTTCTGAAATTTAAGCCGTTGAAACTCCCCGATTGATCGATTGAGCCACGGGCAAGACTTACTCATCATTTGGCGGTAACAACGGCGTGGGAGGAACGGTGAAGTTGTAGGAGCAGCTTTCAACGGACGTCATTTTTGGTTCGAAATGCAACGCCCCCGATGCAATGGCCCACTGAGCGTTCAGGCTCACCCACGACATTGCCATGACTCCAACGATTCCACCCAATAAGGCGCTCTGGAAGGGAATCCGATGAAACAATTTTCGCTTCAGACGAATTGAGATCACTTACATTGGCATTGATCATCGGTGCCAGAATTCCCATTGTAAAGATGCCCAACAAGGGCCCGTTGGTGATTGCTTCGAGACTCATCGTCAACTGGAGAACGGTTCCCATTTTCTGAACCACAAACACCAAAGCGACGCACAAGACACCGACACCCACAACAACCGATCGCATGATCCAATTGACGGCCAAATTGGAGAGCGGACGATTGACGAAAGGCTTAAAGAAATCTTCCAGAACTACGGCCGACATTGAGTTAAAGCAGGTCGACAGGGAACTTAGGGCCGCACTGAACACACCAGCGATGAA
>JANSTV010048186.1:0-14796 GCA_027564135.1 Lestremia cinerea
CAAAATTAACTTTTTCGTTGCTTTTTCGCCTAAAACGAATATTAATCTCAATTCAATTGTTATGATGGCACGCCGACAAAATGCTGCTGTAGCTGATGGCGGTGCCTCATTGCCATTTCCACCATTCGGCATGTTTTTACGAAATTCCTTTGGCCCATCGGCACGGATCAGCCGACCGTCAAAGAGATGTCGGTCCGACAAAATGTTCGCATTTTCCTATTTTCTTTTTCGAATTTTTGATGATTTCATCGATCGCGCTGACGGTCGTCTGACACTTGGCCCTTTCCAACTGAATTAATTCCAATTGAACTGGAGTATGTTGAACCGTTTTCGACATTTTACCGTCAAACGAGATCATTAGTTCATTTTTCAGCGACATTTTCATTTAGTAACGTTCAGAATGCGCCATATGATAACGTGGCTCAGACAATTCCAAGTCAATTTTCGCTTATGCTTGCCGGTTGGCCTTCCATAATGAACCAGACCTCGATTGGATTGCGTATGTCGAATGGGAACTCATTGCAAGCGTTTTCGATTTGATATAAACGGTATACTCATAGCCGGTGGACTTGAAAAATTGGCATAGCGACAGTGAATTCGTCAGAAGGCGATCAAATTTTTGCCATTTTTGCTCGACGAGCATTACCAACATAAAACCCAGTCACGGGGGATTTTCATGAATGAGACGAAGGCGAGGACGAAGATCATAAGGATTAATAAAGAATCGAAGAGCATTCACCTAAATGACTTTTCCAGAATGGGCAACGTCCAATTAAGTCGAAGCGAAAAGTGAAAAAGAAGAGCTAAAAAAAAATCGCCATGAGCACTGATGAAAGACAAAAATCGGATATTGCAGTCTGCATTTGCATACGACCTAAACGAATTCAATGGAAAATTATCTCTTTGTTCGAATGCAAAGAGATGCTAATGCTTGATGGAAGGCTTGACGTAAAACTAGACGAGACCAAAATTGATTAAATTTCGATTTCATTCTCTCTTTTTCTGGTCTTTTCACTCTTTTTCGAATTGGGCAACAAGCGCACAATCACAACCCACCTCGAACTGCTGTCACAGAACCCTCGAAATAACTCATAAACATTCAATTCATTTCTTCAATGGGTATTACTGAGAATTTTCCAGTTTTAGCCATTCGTTTTTTTACTGTTGCTGCCGTTGCTGCCGTTTATTCTTTCCATTTTGTTGAGCACACACTTTCCGAAAGCCGATGCGGTATTGAATATGCAGGCACATTGAAATTTCGGGCAGACTCAACCAGTTCTCATACATCACGTCTTTGACATGCTAATATCACATCGAACATATCGCACATACGTTTCCAGGCAGTAAATAGAGCATGCGGATGATAAGTTTAGTCACGTCGTGTTGCATTGTTTGCTGTGTTTGCGGGTCTGATTTTTTGCTCAATTCCACTACTTTCATCTAGAAAAAGCGGTGCACATGTGGAAGATGGCGAGGGTTATCTTTATGAGTCGATCTGATCGTAATCGAATCAAGGTGTTTAACAACAATAAAAACGAACGAATGCCGAAATCTCGGCCATTAGATCGAATCGTAAACTGCGTACCGGCTCATTCAAGTTGAAATTATGGCCCAAAACAGAGCCCGGCCAAGCCTGACCTCACCCAGTCAAGCACAGCCTCAGACCACAATCGCGTCGTTGCTAATCGAATCGATGATTTGAGGATTTCAACAAAATCATTGAGACGAAACCAAAGGAAAAATTCCGACGGAAAAAAGCTCACAAAGAAATATTCGATTCAATTAAAACGCCAACGGAAAATGAAATTTGAATAAATTTTTTCTCCTCTGCGCCGCAATCGGAATTATCATCTCATTAGTTGGCGGCCGCAATGCGCACAGCACAGCATTCGGCACGGTCGATTATCGTTCCAGAATTATTGGACTGGTTCGTGTCAACAATCGGATTGGAATGCATATTTTATCAGCGGCATTAGCGAGCTATCCTCTCGATTGTATTCTGGCTGATGATTTTGGATAATTTCTCGATTAATTTGCCAGATTAATGCTATTATCTTTGATTATTATTTCGATACTTTTCATTTTTTTTGCCAGCATGTTCGCTCATAGACGATGATCATTCTCTCGAATGCGCTCATTTTGCTCGTTCAACGGTTCCCTTTTCATTGTTCGATGTTTGCTTCATGCACAAAATAGCTCATCATTTTCCCGTTTTATCATTTAATTGTATCTGCGAAATGCGAGATGCGAAATGTTGGGTTATTTTGTTTCTCTCGTCCAAATCATCTTGCTGTGCGATACTTTTTTTCGCAATTTTCCAAGTCGAAAATTTCGTGACTGACAACGATCGTCGAAAATCATTATTTATATTTTTCTATTAGTCCTTGACGCAATCCATCGCAATGATGATGATAATAACAATCTCTTAACAAGATGCCGGCGCACCATGGACGAACCGAGCAAATGCAAATGTCGGTTCACTTTGCAATATGATTGTTGCTTTAAGACAAAAATTTTCCTCAAATTTGCATACGAACATCACACTTTGCTCGCACTCGAGGCAAACTGTGCAATGCCCGAACGAAACGACCGAACAATAACATCGTGTCACCAGCGATAGCGTAAATTTGCAACGAAGCTAAGACGTATTCGTTTCAGCACGATGCATTTCAATGGCATGCACATCCGTTGCCGCTCATTGCCATCGTTGCTAGCGTTCCGAAATTGTTGCCATCGTTGCCACCATGCACGGCGGTGCGGATTACTTAACCATATATAATCAAATGACATTACAGTTCAATCTTTTTGCTCTATCTGAGTCATTTGATCGTGCTGTCATTCGGGTGCATTTTTTCTCATTGGCTCGCGCTCGCCCCACTCACCCCCCCATCGCCCGCTTTCTGCAACCGATTTTTTTTCGCTTTCTTCTGTAAACGGTTTTTTGCTTCGCCTGCATTCTGTCAAGCACTTGTTCGTTTTTATTATTTTTGTAAGTTTCGTTCGAGAAGAATGCACGACTGGGAATAATGGTCTTGTCTGGATGCCATTTAATAATCTCTTTTCTCATTCCGGTTGTGTTTTTCATGATCGTTCCCAGCCATTGTTTTTAATTAATGAGTAAATGCAGATACCTCAACTGATGATTCTTGAACGAGAATCGATGAATGCTGCAGCAATATGCAATGGCCCAATGGGTGTGACCTTGAAGTCATCCATAAGTCGAACTCTCGTGCATACACAATATGCGATCGTCATGACTTAATGAAAATTCCTCTTTTGTTTATGGCCGAATTAGATGAGTTGATTTCATACGTTGATTCGTGCATTCATCGAGCACACAAAGATAAAGAAAAAATCGAATGGATTCTTTTGTTGCATCCATTGTGTGTGTGCGTGTGGAGGGCTTCTGTGTGTTTATGTATACAATCTCTCCCGTTTTTTTTCACATTGCAAATCTATCAATATAACAATGCATACTAACGACTCCTCTTGAGCGGCTCACTCAAAGAGTGCTGCTCTCGCAACCGTATTGCATTCATTCACTCGCATTACGGAATAACTTTCAAGCAATATACATATGCACCATTGTGATCTATCTCAATAACCCACATCGTTTCAGAAGGCATGTTCGCCATCCGTGCATCTCGTCAACAACGTAAAATGCCAAAGAAGCTTTTTGTTAAGCTCAACCTAACTGTAGAAAAATAATAAAATTCTTATGACTTGAGGATTTCGAGTAATAATCGGAGTTTAGTAGTTATTTTTCTCATTTTCCATACTCATTTTTCCTTTTTTTCTCTGCGCAGAAGAAAGAATGCTGATGAAGGAAAGCAGCTTATTGAAACTGAATGCTGTGACCCAAGCCGAACCAAGCCAAACCAAGCCGAACCGAACAGTACCGAACCCGAATGGAAAATATGGATGGATTTTTCAAGTCTTAAAATTGACTTTGCTCCGAAAATCAGCATATCTATTATTGTCTTGGCTTCTCACCGACACCGAAAGTGATGAAAACGTTTTTCATGCTTCATGGTGAACAGCTTGACGATGTGGCGAATGGTTTTGCCGGGAACAAACGATTTTCGATTTGCATGGCAGCGCTTATCCATCGCTCATCGTCGACCGCTCATTCCGCGAACACCAAAACAGACAAATCAAAAACGAAAGGAACGAGACAACAAAATCACAGAAGATGAAAGGGGGCGATGTAATGATGCGATTACGGGGTGTCAGCGACACATTTTCATGAAGTTTTCAATTGGAAATACGTCACCGGAAAATGAGTGTTCAATAGAATATTGATTTGTTGTTATTTCGTGCCTTGAACTTGGATGAAAACGGGAAAACGGTTTTCCGCCGAAACAAAGAAAGTTTCTTAATTTCGCTTTCACCCGTTTCGGGATGGGAGTGGGCCATCGGCGAAATCTTGCATAAATTTAATCTTCAAATCGAAATTAGAGCCTGGCTTAGGTATCTTTTTGAGAAGCTATTGGAAGATGAAGGGGGCGGGAGGCCCAGGAGGAGATAACGGATTTGAAAGCGTGTCTGGGTACAAGCCTCTCTTTCATTTTAATAAAACCAACCAAACTCTACCATTTTAATGGCTGTCCCACAATCCACATTCAATCGAGTTGAGACAATCGATTTTTGAATATAACAAATGATTGCCAAACATACTCACGTGATTTATGGCCAATAAGAATTTTTATTAACGGCATACATCATTTTGATGACCTTTTGTCTTACACTCGCAAGCCTTGAGTGCAGAAATGATAGCTTTAATCACCAGCTTCGGTGAAAATAATATCAAACATCAGTTACAGCTATGCTGCTCATGACATTGTTGACCGTCATCATTGATTCAGAGCAATCTGAAACACTTGCATTTATTCGATGTGCTGCACACCATTCCTCTGAATGTTTATTTACGTTTCGAAATGAGTTCCAATTGAATATTCAAAAAAAGAAGAAGAGAGAACCGGAATGAATGCTCAAGCGCTTGCCAATGTGGTGCATTGTCCAATTAACATGAACACCGCGAGCATCCAGTTTGGTCTGTGCTGGGCGAGAAAATAAACATAATTGTGAATAAATTTAATTCGATTAACATGAAAATTAAACGAAATGTTCATTCAATTTGGTGACATAAATACAGCTATTTGCATTAGCCACCTTGATTTTGCATAGCAGCTCGAATGCTGTGCATCCGCGATATTTATGTTGTATTCGACTGTAACGCACGCGCCCCATCGTACCGTACGATCATCAGCAAAATCATCATCGTCGTTGTTGACGTCGTCATCGTCGTCGTTATTGTTATTGCTGCAAATTAATTGTATGAATATAATCGCATTGTAATTAACATCATCACCAAATGGACACGATCCATTCAATTTCAAATAACGATTATAATAAACCAAATGCAATGATGATGCCAACTAAAATTTTGCTCGCATCTTCGCATCCAAAAATGATATGCAATAATATGCGCCTCATATAAAATTCAGTGTTTGGCAATTAGTTGATGCAGTATGCTTTTTCCCCTTCTCCTCTTTCTTTTTCTCACCGTCAGACTCTTTCTCTCTCTCTCTGTGTGTCGCATTTACCGCGCACACCTACCAAGACCGATATTTTCCGATGGCACCTAATGTAATGCATCAATTGCGAATGCGTTATTTATAAAATGCCTATATAATCTGTGCCGCCATACGCGAATGTCATGATTATGATGCCAATTCAACGTTTGTAAGCGTTTAGAACGATTTCGATTTATTACAAAATTATATGAATTATATTTGCGCAGCAAATATGCTGCACATTAGGTGCCGAACCGTGCTGTGCTCTGCTGTGCCGTGCCGAACTGACAATGAAAATTTGATTTGTTTCTGTTTATTGAGATTTGTGGGGGAAAGAGATAGAAAGAGAGCGAGAGGAAAAAAGCAAACATCTATGTTGAATGCGATATTCTGAACGATTGAACAAATTTTAATTAGTTTATCGCGGGGGGTTCTGTGCAAACTTGCACGAATGAATGGCAGGCAAGCGTCATGCGTCGCTCTGGGCCTTTTTCGCTATTTGGGGACATTTTGAGGTCGCCACGATGGGTGTCGTGGGGTGTACGGAAGTAAAAAATAGAAGGAGGATTTTGATGGCAAAGCTGCGAGTGTTCCCTCGACAAGCGGCTGTACAACGGAGACATAATAATGATATTAAACAATAAAAATCCCCGTTATGAACAATACACCGCTAATAGTGCAGCATAATGTCGAATCAATCACTCAGTGACAATTATGTTTGTTTTTTTAATTTGCCTCCACCAGAGCGTCATTGGGTCATTCATTTGAATGATGGTGCTGGATCCCAAGTGAGCTCTGAATTAAGCCTATATAAATCCCATCAATAACCCACTGGCAATTTCATTGGCTGTTTGGCCTAGAAACAATCCAGTTTTGCTCCCGGTTGCGAAACTCAGCTCGCAAAAAAAAGATAATTCGACACGCCCCCTCAAATGATCACCGCACTTCACCTTGTGTGCAAGGAGTCAGTGTGGAAAATGAGATTTTTTCTGATGAAATTTTAAATTGATTCGAAGAATGTTCATTGAAAAATTCTCACGGCTCAGCCTATGACATGTGGCGCGGTGTGATCTTACGGTCAATGTTCATCGTGACAGAAGAAATCCAATTTTTCCTCCAGATTCTTATCGTCCATCGCAACAATGGTGGAAATTATATCAAATAAATCTTCTTCTATTATTCCACTAAGCGCCCGTTATTTGCACTTAATCCTGATATATGACGGTTACGTGATAAAACCAAAATTCATTCGGCATTCGAGGCAAGCAGCCAGTTGACCACTGACAAAAGCGTTTTCACTTATTCATTTCGGAGCTTATAAATCAAAAATGATTTTGCTTTTAGATCTGCCACTCTGACAGTCTTCCGAAGCGGGCCGAAAGTGGAGATTGTGGCGGGTGGAAGGAGAGGCGGCAAAGGAAAGAAAAACTAGCAACGATCAAACGATAAAATGAGTATTTTGTGGCTGATTTTCAAATTAAATCAAATCCACATTCAAAGCTTTCGACGCTTTTAACGCTTATATTTTATTTTTGGGGGCAAAAAGTTTTGCTCATTTGGCAAATGCAAACAAATACACTGGAGGAAACATATAATAAACAAAGTGGCGAATGTTCGCAGCGAGTTCACCATGAAACTAGTCAACTGCTGCTGTCCAAACGGTAATGTTCATCATCAACTTTAGAATATGCAAAATATCACCACTTTCGGAAAATTTGTACTTTCGAATTGTGTGTGCTTTGAAGAGCACACTGGCACAGCCGTTGGTGGTATCACCTAACCATCGACCCAGCCCCGCCATCAACACCAACGCAACTGCCACACAACTGCGGCACAAGCAACAAACATTCACCCAATTCCAGGTAAATTTGTGGAAAATATGTGATCTCTGAAAATTTATAGCAATTCTTGGTATTTTCCATTCAAGCTTATTTGTACGGTATAATGAGAATTAGAACGTGGAAGGGAGTCGAATCAAACATACGGGACACCTCAACATCTCGCTCTCGTACCGTCGCACACTCTATGATTTATGTTGGTGAAAACAAACTGTAAATCAACCATCTGTAAGTCATTAATATTAAATGTTTTATATGAACCAATGTCACATGTATGCATGTGTGCGTGAGTGTGTGCGAGTGTATGCGTGTAGGCTTCGGCATACATGGTTCCCGATCACAATTTCACAATCTCACCAATTCGCCATCCAACCACTTACATCAATTGCCCTGAATACAACCGAACCGAATCGAACCGAATCGAACCGAATCGAACCGAATCGAACCGAATTGCAATGAAATGAAATGAAACGAAAAGAAGGAGAGGAAAGGCAACCGAAAAACGTAGGAGATGGCAAGACAGCGAAAGAAAGAGAAAAAAGAATTGTATCGTAGATGGCAGAAAAACGGAGAAAAAAATGATGGCAAAAAGCGTTGACGATGAACAAGAAATATTCGGAAACACTTTTATCGTTGGAATGCCTATTTTTCGGCTCGGTAACGGTACGACGGAAGGAGATAAATGAGCTGTTCAAAACAGTTAAGATTACCAAGAATCAAATATGCCTAAAACAAATCTACCATAAAGCGACCATAAAACGCAAATTTTAATCGATCAATAATCATTCCATCGAATGAAGAAAATGAGAAAATTCGTTTTCAGGAATTTTTAATCATTGGAATTCTCCCCGTCGAGACTCGTTTAGTGTTTCACCTCGGGGCGACATTGAGACGATTCTTATTTCTCGTCATTGCTCTGAGTGACTGGCGTTGGTTGATTGGTTGGCTGGTTCGCCTCCGACCTCAACCTTCGAAAGACATCGTCCATATTCGCATGACCACCGTCTCATTCTCAACATGCATATGTTATCCGGTGGAAAAGGAAAAGCAATTACTCCATTGGAATATCTTTGCAATTAATGCTAATGCTTTGAGCCGGCAAACGAGGTTGGTTCTCCACAGCATTCGAAAATATTCTCGCGCGCACATACACACTCACAACTACTACACACATACACCGAGTGGGGGATTCAAAAGATAAGAAATGACAAGAACTGGAGCAAAAAAAAGCCCGAACCAAAACATATAAATGACAAACATTTAAGACAAACGTAGAGTACTTTAAAAATCATTTAGCGCGAATTCAACACGGAAAGACGCAGCACAGCAAAGATGGAAAATTAAAGCTCAGCGCTTGGCAATTAACACAGCGAAGAAGAAGAAGAAGAATGAGAAGAAAAAAACGAGATTCATTTTATACAAGCTGTGCTGCTACTACAGCTGCCGCACCGACGGAGCTGAGGCGAATTAAGCTGTAACGAGTGCTTGCTTGCTCTGACATTTTCCTTCATCACGAAATGCTGCCTTAATTTTGTTTCATGACGAGGACGACGACCACGACGACGACAATGACGACAACAACCGTGGCATCCAAACCAAGAACAGATAATTTTCGCGGATTTCCCAAAGTGTTATTTTCCAACCAGCGACTGTGCCGATTGCGTTTGCTTGAGCTCACCTCCCACCGATCGGTGTGTGCATCGGTATGTGTGTGTGTGTGTACGCTTTGCGTCGAGCAGAAATGGAGACAAAACAAAGCGAATAGTCTTGTTTCGACGAACAAGTGATTCTGTTATGCAACTTGCATACGAAATTGATAAAGTTTTCGAATATGTTGGCGGATGAGAATGAGCTCTGCCAATAAGCCATCAATCCTGCATCGCGTACATACAATTCACATTCGAGAGCTTTGACGAAAGTCAGGCATTGTGATGCCGAGCAGGGAGTGCATCACAGAATGTGCGAGAATGTCGTCGCCGTCGTTCTCGTTGTTGCCGGCACTGCTGCTACTGCTGCTGCCGCGGTTGTTGCTGTCATTGTAATGCATCTCAACGAGAGATTATTTTGCTCATATATTAACAATTAAATTGGAATTGCATTTCAATGGCAAAGTAATTGCGATTCAATGGCTTTGTTTTTGTGCGTGTTGGCGTGTAAGTGCCATTGTGCAGAATTCAAACTTCATTCAAAGTAAGTAGCATGGCGGCATGATTTAAGTGAAAGACGAGGATAAAATAATTAAACACTTTCGATTTGGAGTCATGGTGGCTGGGCTACGAGCACAATCAGTGCGATTCGATTGCGGAAAGTGATTTTCCAAATGGATATTTTTCTTTGCCGAGTGTTTTTTACTGAGATAAACAACGATGGAAAACGGAGCAATCCCAATCCAACGAACAATTCAATTTATGCATCGGAACCCATTCCCGGCCATTCCCACAAAGCCGACCGACAAAAACCATAATACTTCAAGTTCACCATGAAATGCCAATTTCAATTTGATTATAAATTGTCGGAGTTAATGCACGAGTCTTCAATGAGCGATTCAATAATCAAATTAAATACGGTAAAATATGAAATTGTTTGGGGAAAAAGGATGAAAAGTCATCGAGGGTGAGATGATCTTGTTGGCATTTTCGAATGTGATTCCATCAGGCTGTTCATTAAACAGAGATAGGCTTTTAGAGAAAGATGACTAACTGAACCAACCCAATGCCCCCCATTCTCGCTAAACGCTCCTTTTCGCATGGCCATTTAATTCTCAAAGCCACACACTCATAATTTGTTAATTTTTGCGATAGCAGGCGTTTTCAAGACATGCGACATCCTATAGCCTCAGCCATCGAGTATGAACCTCGCTTTTCTTTTCGGTTTGATTCCGAACCGTCTTTGATATATTATTCGTGGAAAGATGAATACTTCGCGTTCATTTTGTGTGAACCCAAGTTGACGCATTTCGAAACTGGCATACCGGCACAGTGTAAAATAGATCCCGTTTTGGCAGGCACACACACACAATCGCAAATTCACTGACGGAGACATTCCATCATATGCATTACCAGTCAGCCAGCCAGAGTAAATAAAGGGCGTAGAAATATAATTAACATGTGCTTTATTTATTTTCCGTCAGCATTAAAGGACGGGCGACGTTAAAGGCACCGCATGTATTTCAATTCGAAAATGAGCACTTTAAGTATGCTCTCTGCGAGGGAATTTCGTTATAATTTGGATATCATCGAGATGATTAGATTATGAATGTTTTCTTTTTTTCGGAACCGGAGAGGACATGCGGCGGCATTGCAATGCGTGTATCGTGATTTGGCATGCGTTTCACCACATCGTAACCCGAAGCTTAGTTGATTATTAATGATAAACGTTATGGAAATTATGTGAATGCACATCAAATGCTCGAAAAGTGTTAGCCCGTAAGATTGCTATCGTCTCAAACAGTCAGCCTCGACAGCAGATGTATCCCAAGGGCAATTCATATGTATATATGAAGGCACACACGTACACACACAAACACATCCATGACTCGAGGTTCATTGAAATTTGTTCGTGTGATTTTGCATATACGTCGCTCTAATCGGACACCATCTCGAACTGGCTTGTCAAAATGATGATTTATTTTAATTTTCGAAAATCACATATTCTTAAAGGGCACCAAAGGTCTCATCCTACCACCGGCCTGGTCGATCGTACACCGTTGATGATTTTCAATTGAATTATCCATCAAATATATCGAATATACAATCGAAAACATATGATTATCGGAAAAGTCCGACCAATGGGAATGTTCCACATGAAAAGCATTGTGGCTCTTTCGATGGCATTTCCTCGGTGGGAGCTCATCGCATACTGACTTATTAGCATTATCGATGAGGTTTGAGGACAAAGGTTATTTGCTGGCTCGAACGTCCACTTTTCCAGTTCGATTCTCTCCGAAAGCGACAACTCTCCGCATTACACATCCACACATCCACACGAAGACAAACACAGACACATGAAACGGAACACATCCAAAGTTGATATGTGCCTGTCAAAAAGTGACATATTGATTGGTGATTTAAACCGTTTTCCAACATTATTTTCTTTTCAATTTGGTTTCGTTTTGCTTTTTTGCTCCTTGTCAGTCGGTTGTTGTGTCATTTCAGGATGTTTTTTCTTTCGGTCTGCTGCTGCGTATTCGTCAAGGCATGGCGCTATTCGTCGTACGACCGGTACATTCTACATGAAATCATCATTCAAGTTCCAGCCGCAATTTCGCTTGCCATTTCATTTTGTACGGATTTTTTTTCCTTCCAACTGATTTCCCTGGCTCTCATTGAAACGCTTTGGCTCCAGTTGGAGGAGACATTGCGGATTAAATTTCAACTAAACCTTTAAATTTTCACGAAAACCATGCGAAAATGTCGCTGGTTTTTTTTCTTCTTTAGCGTTGTGTCTTGCTAGCATTCTGCGAGGACATATTGTTCGTCTGCCAGTGAACACATCAACCACAATATATCTCTGTCGATGTCAGACCGCCAGGACGAGATGTTTGTGCGCTCTATACGCGGCTCTGCCTCTATGTACAACATCAGCTACCCAAACACTTGCACACTCGCACACAGTGATATTAATCGTCTACCATTTCCAGATTATTATATTTATATGGATTTACTTTTTTGGCTTTCGTCACTGTCAGATATGCTTGGAAGCAAATTGGAGCCGCTCCGAAGACGATCATTGTCTACGATAGCGTCGATGCCTTCGCCAATGTAGACGTTGCCTTCTGATTCATTTAATCGTTCTTATCTCAATGTCATGTCATATATCCTATTGTTATATAATTCTCATTATTATGTACAGCATTTGCTGCTGAAGGATTTATTTCAGCCGTAACTCAAAACTCATTTACAGATACAGACAAAAGTCCAATGAAAGGTAGTCACCGATGTCCATCCGAACGACGAACGACGAGCGAACAAGCACACATGCCACAGCACAAATACATACTACACAACGCCCACCCAACACCGACCTTTCGATGTATTCTCGAAAGTGACCAAGAGTTCTTCGTCTCGGATTTACCGTTCAATTTTTGCTGCCGCATGTCTCCGAAAGATTTTCGGGTGATTATTAATAGCTCTTTATCGTTTATATTTTTTCCATCGGTCAGTTATTTTTGGTTTGGTCTTTTTCAGCATCGACCATCCAGCACGGGCATGTGTGAGTTCGCATGTGTTTATTATACACGGGCGCAAACACGTTATGACTATTTCATACATTTTTTTCCCTCAGCTGTTTTTTCTGCTCGTTTTTTCCTTTATTTCTTTTGTTTCTCCATTCTTACCTTATATTATCCACTCCTTTCCTTTCTGCAGCTTCTCTGTGTTTGCTTCAAGAAGAGAGAAAAAACGAAATCTAATTGTCGTCGTCCTCGTGCCTCGAACGTAACTTTTTATCTTCTTTTTGCCGTTTCTTTTATTTCTTCAACGCTATATTTTATGTGAATGGATGTTTAGATGGCCCATGAACTGCCTGCAATAATAAAAGAAGAGAATTCTTGTGTTAGAAGAGAAACCATCATAGAATGCACATTGGAGGTAAACATAAGCATAAGCATAAGACTAAACATGAACGATAATATCGTGTAGCAGTAGCAAGTATTATTTATTTCAGTTGGATATACTCCGAACGTTCATATTTCTCGTCTCTGAATGTAGTCAGCGCCACACGAGCAACGGCAAAAATAACAACATCATCTTCCTTTTTCATCCGTTTTTTTTCCTTTGTCTCTCCTCCTTTTTTTCTTTCGTGCGGCCTGCGATTGTACATGAATTGAATGAATGCCATTTTCATTCTTCTCGGTCCGGTTGGTTTAATCTTTGTAATGGTAACGCTACTTCCTATCTTCGCATTTGATTTCATTGGCGTTTATGCAAAAATTGCGGGTACTTTAATGAGAAAATATTGAATGGCTTTCCGTTCGGTTTTAGTTTTTTTGTTTTTATTTTGTCAAACACAAAACAGGAAACAATAAACGGGCGGGTGTGAGAGGAAGCAGCAAAAGCTTTTAATTTTTCGAAATGGCTCGACTTAATGGGAAATGTTCAAGTACCGGAAAATTGCATTAATTATTTAGAAAATGAGAAGCAAAGCGATTCCTTCTATGAATATGGATTGAATATCAGCGCCCTTGGAATTATTGATAGCGGAATGGCGGAATACCGGCAATCCAGATCAAATTTACGAATTTATTGTGCATATGACCGCGTGTGACTGTCAGTGTGCGGCTTTGTGCGTTCCTGTGTCTGTGTGGCGATTGTGCGGTTGATTAAATGCTATTTAATTGTTTCGGTCGGAATGTGTGTGCGATGTCAGGGTGTAGGCCGACCATGGGACGGACTGATGGCACTTTTCTCTCTGGTGGCCATAATTTATTCAGTCGCCATACGCCTTCCAACTGGCGGATGGAAAAATGCTCGATGTGAATAAATTCATTAATACTTCGGATCGTACATCTGCTGATTGCTATACTTAAATTCCATTTCATGTTCATTTTTTCCGTTTCAACGCCCCCGAAATTGATTCAAGCTGTGCGAGGCAGCCACATACAACCGCATACAAACACATACACTCGCACACACAGAGATACAGTATGAGAGACAGATTCCAACATCATAATTTAATCAGAAATTATGTGTTTTTCATATTTTCTTCGGCAAAATTAATTTTAATCAATGTGATTTTCCGTTGGTTCGCTCATTTTGTCCGGGTTTCTCAAAATCACCAAACACATTTATCTTCTATTATGGATTTTTGGATTTTCTTCACCGCGCTCATAACGAAGCGAGAGCGCAAAAAGCAATTAATTAATCTCAAAGATGGGCTGCCAAAAAGAAAATTTGGGAAAAGAATTTTCGGTTGAACGCCTCAAGACGTTGCCGTTCGACACGTTGACACGTTTAAAATTGATTAAGGTGTACGAGAAATGTAAATGTTTTCGGAAATGTTTTCGCATTGCACAACGAATTTGACCTGAAATTGAAATGATTTTGTTGGCTCGACTCAGCCATAGCTGCCGTCAGGACGATCGATCCGAGGGCTCTGCTAGTGTTGATGATGCCAGGCAATATTAATATCAAGCTATGGCAAAATAAACGAGAAACATTGCTGAGGATATTTACTTTTGCCCTCCAACCCACCCCGTCCCATCTCCGTACGATGGCTCTACCCATTCCATAACAAAAACCCTCCGCTCATCTGCTCGTCGCACCATTCTCATTGGTGTTTCCATCTTTCATCTCGATCTATGGATAAGATTTTTCACTGTTGTTGTTTACGCTTCTCGTCTTTCATTCGCACACCGAACGTAATTAGTAGCATTTATTTATATT
>JANSTV010048197.1:0-14796 GCA_027564135.1 Lestremia cinerea
TTCCGACGCCATGCCGAAAACTTAAACACCGGAATGTTGTGCTCCTTAGCGGTCACCGCCAGAATATCCTCACGACTGCCCTTGTCCGGAATGGTGAACACCGCAACCACTTCATAGCCGCTGTCAACAATCAATTCCAACACGTCAGCCGCAAAATTGCTCTGTCCGATTATCGCTATTCTCAATTTGCCATCGTTTTCACACGCTTGTGCTGATGCTGGTGCTGCTACTGCTGCTACGGCTCCGGTTGCGTCTGTCGACGGCGACGCCTCTGTCGTACCGTTAGTCTGTGTCGATTAGAAAACATGAACCATTACGAAATAGTCCAAACGCAATCATGTGAGCTCTCGTCGATTGAGGAATTTGTCATTTTTTCTCTCTTTACGTCCGCAATCAGACATGTTTTTGTGTCTCGAATCCAATTATGATAATGAGCCGATCTGGTTTGAATTGACCGACAATCCAACATTTGTTGTGTCGCACGGGATCGGGTTGAGAGATAGAGACTCGGAATGTTTCATTCCGTTGGCGAAGAAGCTTGAAAATATTTCAAATTTGGGCATGGCCGATGGCACCCATTGAGATTCAAAACTCGTTTCCGTCATTGCGGAACAGAGTCGCCATATCGGACGAAATGAGCCAAAGTGTCCACGGCAAAATCTCCCGAGAAAATAATTTCGATTGAAATTACCGCCAAAAATGACAATCCCTTAATCTCAGCGTCCAACCAGCAAGAAATCAACTTACAAATTTGTTGAAAAAATAGCTCATTTTGTCACAAACACTTCATTCAAGCGAAAACTCATGCACGGTCTGCTTCACAAAGTCAACACACACGATATTGCCTTTTTCCAAACGAATTGAAGAAGAGAAGAACAAAAAATACAATATTCAAAATGCAAGCCGTTCAGCGCACAAACAAATTCAAACTGTCGCTCAAATCATCTGACCGAGGCAATTTATACCGCACCAGCTGCGATGACGATCGTAGCGTTACGCGTTTTTTGTGTTTGCTCAACCATTTTCCACCAGATCGGCGTTGGGTATTTTCGTCTAGCTTATTTATTTTCCATTCGATATGAATGTGGTTATTGCGGTGTTATCAGCACGTTGTTTAATTATGCCGAAATCGTTGTTATTGCGATCTGGCCCTGCTCTAGAGCATGGCATATTGTTGCTGGCAAACAAAGCCGCTATTTTCGACAATCATGCATTTTCGGATGGTCCATTTGAATGAAAGTGAGAAGATGACATACGATCGCATCGGAAGCCAAGTCGATCGTTGACACCGATCGATAATGAGATCGTATGTGTAAACATAGCGCATGATCGTTGACTCTCGATTGTCTGTTGCTCTGGAAATTTCTCATCTATCAATGTTTACCGCTTTTCGAAGCCACTTCAAACCGGTTCGATGAAATTGTATTCTGGTTTTTGTTTTGGTTTCAATGCTTGCGCTGATAGCGAGAATTAATTCATCTCTTTTTTGTGACAGAAATGCTTTATTGCGTTCGCTTGTCGATCAGAGGCGGGCGGGGGGATTTTTAAGGAAATTTTTTTTTCGTAATTTCTTTTATCCGAAATTATCTTATTTGATTTACGCAATGTCGAATTGAAGCTTCGCTTTAAGGTGGGTCAATGAGACTGGGGAGAAGAGAGGAATGCGAGAGAGTCATGACTGTTTGGAATAGCTTGGATGTGCTTCCCCTGTGACCTGCCTTGATAACGGCTGACACATGCAACATCCAAACCAAAACCAGTTTGAATTGAAGGCAACTTAATCAGGCGAGCCTCAACCAAATAAAAAACTGAAACCTCACAAATCGTTGAAATATTAAATGTCATTGTTTTGCCACGGCGATCAGTTCACCCAAACATGATCATCACTCTGGTTTCGTTTCGATGAAAACGTCAAGCCGAAACTGGAACCAAAAAACAAATTGAATCGTTTTTAGGTTAACAATTGACCGTTGTGAACTCTTATCAGAATGTCGCCGGGAAAAAATTCCCCGAAAAAAGAGTCTCATCGAAAATCCGGTTTGAGCTCGCCGGCAGCGACTAAGCACTGGAGAATTGTAAACAAATTGAAATCTAAGACGAATTTGTGTGCGATTTGCGAATTGCGAAGAAAACATCGCAAAAAGAACTACGTTTGCTGCGAAAATATTCGGAGCAACTGTCGGTTCTTATCGGCCACTGGCACGCGGAACGGGCGAATTATTGCGAAAACAATTGACTTTGATTAGCTCATCTTAGATGGGATTCACGCGAATCGGGTCAATGGTTTCCCGGAGAATAGATTTTCAAAGTCATTGGTTCAATTAATTGCCCTGGCACGAGATCCTAAGCAAGCACATCGATTGCCATTCGAGCAATGGCACACGATTTTAATGAGACTTCGATTCCGGTTCGAAATCGGTTTACGATAGCGACGATGACGTTGGAAAGAGGAAGCCATTCCGCTGGATCCACCCATTTGGACGGGCAATTAATTGGCATCGCGCGCCAGCAGTTGCTTGCTGGGATGGGAAGTGATGTTTCAGAGAAAGCGATTCACCCAAAGGTTACCTGGTCAACGATGTTAACGGCGACTTTGATTTGTTCCGGACGAATTAAGTGTCGCCGTCAATTTTAATGATGCAATTTTGTGCTATTTTTGGAATCTTTAATCATAGTTTTTAATGAAGAAGACCAAAGGAGAACCTGCAAGCGACATTCGATCGCTAAGTTCCAGATGTCTCCCCCAGATCACCTTCATGTCCCCGCCTTGCGTCTCCTCTGACAACAAAGACGAAGAGCTGTTGATGGCTGCTTCCTCCATTACATTCTCATCGGAGCTCCCCACCTCCACCTCCCAGCTCCCCTCCTCCACTCAACCCCATCCTCCCTCCTCACAAACAATTTCCCCGGTCGAGACAATAAGAAAATATTAATTCATCAACGTCACGATGAAATATAAGCGAATTTAATTTAGTGTGGATTATTCGTGAGCTGCCGGCTTTCGATGAATGCAAGAATTAACGAGAATCTTCAAATTAACTGACATTTCGTTATAACTGTAATTCGAGCTCCGGTGAGCATAGCTGGAGTGATGTGCGAATGTCAAGTCTGAAAGCAACGGATGGCCGCCCGGTCTCCTCCACAAGACCAAGAACAAAACGCATAAAATGGAAAGCACTTGACGTTCCTTCCGTTCCATTTCACTCGAAACGGCGAGAATAACAAATTGCACGGGAATGCAATACATTTTTCCGATTGAAAAGTAAACAACACGAGAAACCCTTCCGTTTTACAGCAAAAGCAGCAGCAGCAGCAGCGAGCAAGACCAGAGGGGACATTGGGAAAATATTTCATTTTTAATTGGTCTCGACGGTTGCTCCGCAAGCATGAAATGTACAAGCGGTAATTGCTAAGTGAGAACATCAAAATTGTGCACATCAAAGTCCCATTCAAAATTCATGGCTGGAAATCGAAAAGTTTCGTCTGGCGAAAGGGTTCGAACTCCGAAGTGATGGTGAACGCATCGAGTTAATGGGTTCGTCGGGGAAACGGGGGGGATCCAAGTCGCTTCAAGTTGTTTGCGCTAAGTTCCAAGGGAGGGGTTGCCGTTCGTGCCAAAAGTCATCAGGTGACTCGAAGGACCTCCCTCCCGATGCTGCCTGCAAAAAGGATCAAACCCATTGAATGCCTTCGATCAATAACTCTTCTCCGGCGCTTCTTATCAGCCTTTGCGTCCCAATCAACAACCATAATCGACCCTCATAAAGCTCAACAGGCCCTCATCTCCAAAATAATTACAGTGAAATAAACAAACTGTTCTCTCTCGTTCATTCCGGAGCACAAAAATGGAAACAATGGAAAAATGTATTTGTAAAAACCAAGAGAAAATGAAATGAAATTAAATGAAATTACAAAAGATCAAAAGATAATTTATGTGCGGCTCATGATGGTTTCGGAAACAGAAGAACATCGGACGGGCAGCATGGGAATGTTGTAGCGAAAGTTGTAGGACAAAGGGGATGGGGATGGCATGGTGGTGAAGCGTGAAAAAGACGCGAGTGGCGCTGTAGATGCAACAGCACGGAGCAGCGAGGACGAGATGGTTGACTGGCAGGAAGAAGAGTTTACATTCGTTGTTTTGAAACGAAATAAAATTCCGCTGGCGAAAAAAAACCATCCTTTACAACTTCCATTCAGACGGGCAAAATGTATTCACTTGAATTGGTTGAGAAAATTTTAATTAAATTGAAAACAAACCAAACAATAGAATTATTTAACGAAACATAAAGCGCATGATGTGGCTTTGTTTGGGCAATCAGGTTAATTATATTTTGAGCCGTTTGTTATTCATCTCGAAATGTGCACCTTTCTCGGAATGAACTCTTTCGTTGCGAACTATGAGCATGACTCAATCAAGAGGCCGCAAAAGCAACTCAATTTCCACAAAGAGAATATCTCAACGGACTGCAGCCCCAATGAATCCCGCACAGCCCGAGGAGACCCCACCGAAACGTCTGGAAAGTTCAACTGATGCACTCGGTTCATCTCACAACTGTTCTAATCGCAGTGTATTTCATTAAATTCACCCTTTTACCGTCGAATACCCCAGAAAAACTCAGAAAAACTTTCCGTTTGACAGGATAATCCGACCGTCATTGTTCGCATAGTCGAAGGCTCCGAACGAGACATGTCACCAAACACATGACATGTCCCCTTTGCCATCGATGTCGTCTGTCGCTCATTCTAATCCCTTCGATAATATAATAATATGCTAATGTCGTCGAACGTGGCTAAATTCTCGATCGGAAAAAGGAGAAAAAAAAAATGAAAAAAGAAGTAAAAATCTTTTGAATGATGGGCGGTGAATGGCATTAATTTTGGAAGACGTGAACCAAAGGTGGATTTGCCCTCCACCGGCGTGATGTGAATGAAGACCGTTCTCTCCAACTTGGGTATAATGCCGGCGCTCATTCATCGCTTTAAAAAATTTATATTCGAAAAATAACGCCTAATAGCAGACGTGAAAGATTAGCAGTGCGTTAATATTGTGAAATATTCATGTTCGAAGCGAGGCCGAAACGTCAGTCGGATCGAATCGTGTAGCATTTCGAGAATGCGACTGAAATATCGGTTCGTAACACGTGCTGGAGGGAGGGAGGGAATTGAGTGAAAATATGCTTTAATTTTGTTGACCAAAGTTACGCTTCAGATTTCATTTCGGTTAATTACTTTGTCGTCGTTGGGATGAGCGTTTAGAAGCGCGGCGAGTGTAAATGAACTCTTTCACCGTGACCGAGACTCACGTGGCGGATACACGCCGTCTCCCAGAGTCGTTTCGCTGAACAATTCACGTTTTCCTCCTGCAATTCAAAATGGCTCTCAGAAACGAATGAAATCACATCGGCGTCTCATTAAACGTCATCCAATCGCATCCAACTCAAAGCGGCCATTTCAATCATTTCGCCGACGGCGTGACTGAATTTATCACCGAGAATGTGCTCCTGCGATTTATTATCCATTTTTAATTCCACACGGTCCACGATGAAGCCAATATAAATTTGCTGGCGTAATTCACCGGACGATGCGAAAAAATCGGAAAATTATTTCGCTCTCAATTCTCTGCTCGTCTTCCGTCCGGTCGTACCATTCATCGTTGCCGATGAGCCATCAGCGATGCAATAATTTTTTAATGAGTTTTCCCCCACCGCCCTGGGAATTGCATCGTCGACAGTGAAGAATCGCATTACGTGCAGATGCGAGAATTCATTTTGATTGTCGTCTGTTGCAAAGCTGAATGCAAATGTGGCATTCGCAAGTAAATAGCGAATTGCAAATGGATTTTAATGGCGAATTCACGGTGAACGGTAATCAATTGCATGGAAATGGCCAATGTGATGAGTGTGCTCCGTGGATGAGAGGATTCCTGGCGACAGTTTTTCGATTGTAAGTCAGTGCACGGATGTGGAATGCATGACAAGGCACGAAACACCATTTGGACCAGCGCCAATTCGGGTGCGGAAGCAAAACCACCGGAGAAGACAACGCTTATTGAAGCGCAAACAAAATGCTGAAATATTTCCGGCTGGCAAAAATCCAACCTGTCAAAGTTCATTCAGATCAAATCCTCAGCTTGTCTAGCAGTAGATATGACTTGACTTACCCTCCAGAGTTGAGCGTCAGCTGAGTCCGACCACCAGTCGAAAGGGTCGACTAATTGATTTTCTTAATAAAGAAATCATTTGGCGATTTTGTAAACATCCATTCGATGGCGAATTGTCGGTGTCGGAGCTCATCGTTCTTTGATTCGAAAGGCATGTTCCTTTGTATTATGAATGAAGTCAATGAAAGGGGGAAACTGCATGTGAATCTATTTATGGGCGGCCACTTTGAGAAGGGTTCGATTGGTTGCGGCGGATTTTTGTGGAAAGGTGAGACCGAGTGGCCTGGTCCATTTCGAGTAAGTGCTTTCGGAATCGGTTGAGCTGGGACAAGACGTTTCCACAAAGCTAAAATAGCCTTCTTCCCTCCCTCCATTCTCTTCAATCCCTTCCTTCCCTTCAAACTCTCCTCCACCACTCACAAAGGACTCCATCAGGAATTACTTCTGGCTGCCTAGCATTCCTCGTTCGACGAGAGTAATTATGGTTCATGCCCCAAAGAAATTCCGATTCCCATCAGACCGTCAAAACGTAATTGAAAACGAAACAAAATATGTGACATGAGTTGAATCAAAACAAGAAACTTTTATTTTCTCCATTATTCCGCCATGAAACAACGACAGTTTATTTGAACTTTGGGCTGTGGCTGCAAAAATTGTCTGTTTTTGATTTAGAAAATTTGTCAAAATGCAATTTAAAGTTAAAAGTTGGCTGGAATGCGATGTGAAACAAGGAAAATGCATAATTTAACCAGCACTCTGAAGGAGGATTGAGTTGATTGAGTTTGACAAAGCCCGAAGGAATGTCACATTTGAACTTTTCCAAAAACCGAACCGAGTTGTTGAACACAACCACCGTGTTCAGTTCGGCGAAAAAAATCCGATACATTTTCGACCAGCTGTCATTCTGAAACAATGAAATTTCATCGCAATGCTCCATCTGTTTCATCAAGCAAAAATCACCGTCCCTCGGCTACCAATATCCTGCGTCCTGCACCGCCCGCATTCCCCGAAACGCCAATTGCGGCGATTGTATTCGATGCGACGCAATTCGTTATTAAAACATCTCTGAAGATCCAACTTTCTCGCATCATGTGGCCAAGTAGTACGTGTTGCTCGCTGAATGTCTTTGCCGACAAAATTAGATTGTAATTTCGCCAGGAAAATTGTATTTGAATCGAAGCCGATGCTTTTATCTCCGTTGGAGAAACTCTCGAAGCGAAATGAAAGGAAAATCTAATTGAAATGCTCTTCAAATGGTTTTCCCTTTGGTTTGGATGCGTTGCGGAAATAACCATCGGACAAAATTGGATCAAATTAGCCCTTTGACATCAAGATGGGACCCATTCCGGAGGGGTGCTCGTCATTAGACCAGCGAAAATCTCGTTGTGGTTTCGAGTGATTGAACGGAACCGGTTCGTTTGAGGCGAATGATGATTATCGATCGGGCAGCTCCATCAAAATCTCGACTTTATCAATTTCAGACTCAGAACCGGTTCGGGGTCAATGCCCCCCCAAATATTCTCAACCCCTCGTCTGGCTGGTCTCTCTGCAAAAAAAAAATGATCGAAAAAAACCAACGAGACCGTTCCACCGTAAATCGGTCAGGCACCGTTGAACGGAATAATCTAAATTGCCCAGGAGCTTTGCGTTATAAATTACATGCGATTAGTGGCCCGGCTTACCTGGCCCCAGTCGAACGATATCTGGAGCATTGGTCCAATATCCAGTTCGGTCGGATCGCAGTGCCGCATCGTCGCACATATGGCCCATCCAATATCGTTATTATAATGATAAAATTAATTAGCCATTTTTTCCTGTCTGCGTCCGATTTACTCTATTCGCCGAATGGCCTGTATGGAAATGGATTTTCAGCCAACCCGGCAAAATTTATTAACAAATGAATTATCCCCAGCAATTTGCTTGTAAAATTCATGTGTGATAATGAATTCAAGGCGAATCGACTAAAAGCAAACCTCTGCTCAGCCAGTAATTAGTTTGCGAATGATACGAATTTCGGGATTAAATAGAAGTCGCGAGCGAGAAAACAAGCCAGCTAATTCGCTTCATTTTCCTGAGAAAAATCCTATCAAAATCACCCTCCGATGCAACCGAACGCGGCCGTTTCGGTAAAGCGACACCGAGCTGATTTTAAGTATGAAATCATGTTGGAGCCAAACAAGCTGAGACAATAAACGAAAGTGTGTTGTCGCTCTAATTGAAATTTATTCGCCACCACACACTCGCCGAGTCTCTCTCTCTCTCTCTCGCACACACACCCACCCAGACTTAGCAAACTGCTCTGATGCTTCAGTGTCAAAGCGACAACGCATAATTAAAAACCATATTTGGGTCTTAATTAATTTGTTCTTTTCGTTTCAGCCAGCATTGGCGGCTAAAGCAGCGTGAACGACCCGACCAAATGGATGGTTTTATGAATTCATTTTTCGCCCGTCGGTGTTGAACAGCAAGTCGCCTATTAAAATGGCTGTGTCGAAAATGTCGCATGGGGTTTGCGTGGTTCGTTGTTTGTCGTGTGTGACAAGTGCGTCATATCGGGCTGATGTTGTTGTCCATCAGAACGATAAGCGTCGTATTTCAATCGTATTGTTTTCGATTTCAATGAATTTTCTTTCGAGTTTGATTCTTCTGGGGAATTTCCACTTGAATGCCGGGTGTGTCAATAGTCATGTATGCGTCTTCGATTGGAGTGATCTCAACTGACATTAAAGGGCTTCGTTGAACTAAAATCGAATGCGGTTTTCTATTATCGAATGGCGACCACTTCCAAGGATGCACTTGAAGTGCATTCCACCCTCAGACAGACAATTAAACGTCGACAATTTTAGTAGCGCCATTCGATCAAGTGCCCTCCATCGACAATTAAGACAAACACTCAAACAGCCAATAGCCAAATTCAACGACACCCGTGGTCACACCATCGGCAAACATATTGATTTTACTGTCGTCACTTGGACGTCAATCGAATAGAGCGTCTCCAATTGCAATTACTTTGTCGGAAAAATAACTCAATTTTTCGACAGAAATGAAACAACAACAACACCAGCTTTGTTTGAAGATTGTCAAGAGGCTCAACGGCGAAGGCAAACTGATGAGAGTGTGAGTGTGTGCTCGATGGAAGGACGTCTCGATGGTGCCAAAAGTGGATGTATCGATTTACCGTTCAACAGACGTACTGCGTCATTGGTCACGGAACGTTCCACAATGACTCATTGCGACGATTAACGCCGTGATGTATGCAATCCATTGGTGACATTGATTAATATCTCGGTTGCTCATGCAGATGCATCGGTTCAATCGATTTCTTCACGGTCGATTGGTGTGAAAATTGCCCGAAACAACGAGACTAATTAACGATGCGAGTCTGTTTGAGTTTGGTTGCCGGCAGAACCGCAATGATGCAACTTTTGGAAAAGTGTTTTCGAATCGAGCTGAGATTTTGAATATGAAAACTTTGTTGGTTGTTTTTCGTCATCAATGCCTTCGGGGTGTTGTGAAGTGGGGTGATGAATTCAGCAGGTTCCTTTCAGTGCTCACAATTCACAACAACTCACAACGAAGGCGGATTAGGTTCTCTTCTTCACTTCAGTCCGCACTCCAAGCGATCCGTTACATTCAAAACCCATCCGAAAATAATCTTCCGCAGAGGAATTTCCTATTAAATTCCGTTACCTCCTGCAATTCCCCAACACAAATTTAATTTCGATTTCACAATATTTACTCAAGTGCGGTTGCCGCAAAGAAACTACGTGACGACTAAACACCGCCAGTGCCATTCACGTCGCATCGATGGCAATTCCTTTCCTCTTTTTTTTCCAATTCCTTTCATTTCACGATTTTCATGTTTATTTTCTGTGCAAGAAAAAAACGAAAAGAAAATGCCTGTCTCCGTTTATTGATATCAAGTACTCTGACAATTCGATCATATGTTTGCGAATCACCGTCGAGACCAATGTTGGTTCCGTTTGATTTGGTTGAGATGAAAATTAAAATCGTTTGTTTGTTTGTTTTTGTGTTGTGTTTGAACGGATTTGTTTATTGGTTTTTCTTTCGTTCCTCAGACAGGAATGTTTCGTTTGAGAGAAAGATTCTTCGAATGTAGTTCGACAAGGATGATGAAAAGGCCGTTTCTCAACGGACATTGTCGTTGAGTTGAATGATAAGCACCATCTCTTCGCAAAAAACTTTCCTCATTGACCTCTTCAACGACGACGGAACGTTCGAAAAGTGTTGTTGAAATGTTCGCAACAAAAACAAGCCGAGAAAAACTTTGCTACAGTTTGAAATGCAGCATTCCGATAAGCCGCACACATGCAACTGGACTGTTTTGATGGAAACTTTGCAAAGGCAAACAGACCGGCGAACGGTTCCCATTGGCCAACATTTCGAGATTTAATTTCAATGAGCATTGCGACAACAGCTCCTCCTTCTGATAATCCCAAACAAATACGGACTTTGTGCAAGTCGGTTCATGTGTCATATTCGAAACGAACGTTGCAAACGGCCACACATGACATAAATCCAGTCAGGACGATCAATGGTCTTGTTCAATTTGGAAGAATATTCTGTCATTTCGGTTGACAACTGTGTTATCGCAACTGTGCTGTCTGTCGTAGTTTTGGCAAAATTAATTTCGTGCCGCTCACTGAGTGAGTGAATGGGGCAAGCGCATCACCATCTCTTCATTCCGATTATCGATTTTCATTCAATTACTGTTTCACGCTCATCGACTCGACGAGCATTCGCTGCGGCGAGAGCACAAATTGAAAACGCAAATACGTAACATTTAATTACACGTCGAATGTCAAACCATTATCCAACCGATTTATTCGTCGTGACGTGTTGTGTGTTTGAATCGACGGTAATTCCATTTTGGCATTTCGATAACGATGCTCTTCCATTGTTTTTCTGTTGCGTTGAAGGTTTTGATATTTTGCGGTGAGTTTTATCGAGGAATCGTCGACGGATGATGGAAATGATAATCGGCTTGCGGTGGTTCTGGATGGTTGGTGTGTTTTAAGCAGAGCTGCTCAAGTTGATGGCAATAATTTTCGTCTGGCGGTTAAGTATTGCGTTCCCTGGATGAAGGTGGTCTTGATGAAATCGATGCGGGATACTCAGACCGGGTTGCAGCAGTTTAGAAACGGTAATCCCCGTTCGATGGCATTAAATTTGATGGTTTTGGCATCGATGCTACGTTGCTTTCTTTTGCCAGAAATACGCTCCTTAGGCCCCCTTGCCTCCACCCGCCTACATCGCCGCTTCGTCATGAATCCGTCGATACATCTGCCTCGTCGCATCGACGTATGTGAGCATTAACCATTTGAATGTTTAAAGGAAAAAATTCGAATTCTAAGCGACTTCTTCATATTTTCCATGCCATGGATGAAAGTCAAAGGAAAAAAAGAAAGAGACAGAAAAAAAACAACGGAAGAAAGAAAACCCCGAAGCCGAAGATGAAAGTGGAATTTATGTGCGAATGTGTTGGCGGAATACCAAATGAGATTGGCTCGATGAAACGCATACCGATGTGCCCGCAATGGGAGAAGCACCGTGGAATTTACAGTTGTAGTTGTCAGGCGTTATGTCATTTTTATTATTCACCAGCGCGAAAAAATAGCGAAAAGAAAAAAACAAAATATTTTCTTTTATTTTTATTTTCCGCTCAAGAATTTCGAATATCATCGTCATCGATGCAAGTCATAGCAATAACGACAATATTGCGCCAATTTCATTGTAAAAACGCGACTTTGAGGGGCGAGATGCGCTGCTGGAGACTCAGAAGATGGAGTAGGGAATTGTGGTCGTTTATCCAGTGGAAATTGACCCAAAGACGAGTTCGTTCACCCTCCGGAGTGACCTACATTGGTCGGAGCCAGTTCACTTTTCGACCATTTTCGAATAATTTGTCTGCCGTCGCAGAGTCGTGACGGGGCTTTCGACCCAATTTTGATTCAGTATTTGCGTCATCGAATGTCCATCGAGAGGAATTATAACGAAGAGCACGTTTTCGCTATTTCAGGACGGACAATTTTGACGTTGGGATGAGATGCGGATAGCACCGTTCAGAGGCGATAGAAAGCCGGTCAGAGCGGATGCCATTTTCATCCGAGTGCAATCGCCGACAGCCCTCTGGGAGGAATGTCAGATTTTTTTCATTCAAGAAATGCTGATTTTGACTCAATGCAACGCAAATGGATAGTCATCTCGATTTCCATCTGCAAATTGTCTAATTACGTGAACGAGGGAATGAATTAATGAATGGATGAGTGACTGAATGAATGGATGAGGTATTTTATTTCAAATTCATTGACGTTAGCCGCAAGAGTACCGTCCGATTTCTCAATCGAAGCTCATTGAATTGGAGGCAGCTAGATCGAAGCAAACAAAGAGAGGTGAATATGTCAAAACTCGGAAATCCACCACGGATACTGCTTTTTCGATGTGTTTTAACATTTTAGAGAAATTCACCGTTAGCATACTAGATTTTTGACTCCATAGTTACATGCGTCAACAAAAAAAATTATCAAATTCCTTGGGTTTCTTGACCCAAGTCCCCAAGCCCCTTCGTTCAAATGCTGCTTTCATTTCTTGTTTGGCCTTATTGTACTCCGTCGATTTCAGCTTAATCTCCGCATATGTGCACTTCTCCACATCTTGGAACTTGACCGGAGCCTGCGGCAGCAAGGTCAGCAATTGACGGTATTTCAGCAATAACGATCGCTTGGTGATTCGAGACGCCCTACCATCATGCAGCCTCCCAGTTTGAGGTTTGATGCACTCCGTATCCCACCCAGCATCCGTCCAATTGATCGAGACATCCGACGGGTTCTTTTGATTTGGGTCGCGATTCTCGAACTTTGTCGGTTTCAAGACAATCATTTCATTGTGACGATACGTTTGCGGGAGGTCTTGTACTGAATTCTTGATGCGATGGTAAATGCCCCTGTTTGAGAACGAGTCGCGTTGAAAAGGTTAAACGGGTTTTGATTTCACCACAATCGTCATATTCACCTCAATATATTGAATCTGGTATCGAAATTTCTTCCCAGAGTCATCGAACACAAATAAATCGGCTCGATTAAGCTAGCCAAGAGGGCTCCTTGCACTCCAATCACATTCCATCCGGCCACTTTGTCTGAACAGGCCATTGAGAGCAGCGGATCTTTCTAAAAGGGATTCAATGTAAATCTCAGCGATGGATATTTCTCAGAAGTCTTACCAAATCAATGTCATCCCAACGCTGAACTTCTTCTCTATCATTCGTGAACCCAGCCTCCTGGCTCGACTCGATTTTCAGACGAAGTTTTCCGTCGTCTCGACTACGGGAAATATGAATGAGGTGTGCGGTCAAGCCAAACAGCATTACAATACTCACGTGCCCGCTGGTCTCGTTGCATCCCCACACGGGGTTTTGCTGATGTACAAGTGGAATTGAATGCCCTCCTTGAGTTTGTAGCGAATGTTGCTGCCTGAGGGTTTCTCAAAAATCGACTGACTGGCAGTTGCTGAAAGAAGGAAAGAGTTTATAGCACTTCCCACTCATCAACGAGGACTCATCACTCACTTGCGTTGCCGTGCAATTTGAGCTGCGCATAGAAGAAACACATCAAAGACCGTCGAGCGAGAATTTCGGCATGCGAGTCGACCACAACGTCACCAATCAAATGCATATTTTCGCCTTTCAAGCATTTCGTTCCAGTGGCCAGAACTATCACTTTGGCTCCTTCCATCTTTGGTCCGGTGGTCATCACAATGCCCGCCAATACATTCTTCGAGTTGAAATTAGCATGCATTCCCATCTCGCAAAATTTTTTCCATATTGCCCTGCAAAAAATCGTATGAAACACTTTTCGCGCAGATTGTTGCCTTTCAGCTGAATCGACATACGTTTTAAATTCTTCGCCGCGTGTTGATCCCAAGGCGAAGTAGATCTCCTTTCGACTGTTAAAATATTTATTAATTTTCGACTCCGGCTTGCGGTAAGCAAATTTACTGTTTGTGTTGATCGCCTCGTAATGTATTTCACACTCCGATCGGAACACCCTCACGGCCGCATCATCCAGAGCTGTCTTTAATGTGGTCCCTACAATTAAGAGGTCAAATTAATGCCAAGATTGCGGAAAAAACCGAAAGAACGAACCATTTCCGCAGAACACTCGTTGATGCAATGAAATCTGAACCATATTTGGATTTTCGGTGTTGGTCTGGGCATGCGGGAACAGTCTCCTCAGCAGCATAAATGCTCCTTTGTGCGGAACAAAGTGTTCTTCGTTTTGGTAATGGTTCACGTCTGTAATTGAAGAGCATTTACGAGAAGGGAATCGTTAAGATTATGCGAACCGAACAGTCAGCAACAAAACAATAACAATCAAATGAGTCGCTCTGCTTGGGACTGTATTGCAGCAGTACGATAGGCATTTCTTAAAGCCAATGTTTAGCGAATGACGAAAAGAGGAGAAACAAAAAGCCTTACCATAATCTCTCATCTCAGTCATTTTTTGTATTTCTTGGCTATTTATAGCCTTGGCTGAGTCATACCGAAACGACAATGTAATCCGGATTGGCGTATCAGCGATTTGAATGCGAGCATATTTTTTATCTGGTGGCGATTGGTT
>JANSTV010048208.1:0-14792 GCA_027564135.1 Lestremia cinerea
TCGTGCGAATGTTCGTTGTCGCCTACGATCTCCGTGATATGCCAACAATGAGTCAAACATTTGTCCGTCAGCGCATTTTATCCTTTGATGAGAATGCAAATCCAGGTCAAAAAGTCGATGATCTCAGTGTCAGTGAACAAATGAAATTGCTGCGTTATGCGATACATTTAAGGTGGGGATCGTTTTGATTCAATCGGTTTTCCGGTCGGAAATTCCTTAAACTGAAATTTTCTTTCATGAAATTCACAGATTCCAAACAACACGATCCGGACGCTTAGCCTTACATTCAGACATTCGAATGATAATATCCCGTCGAACAGATTGCGATACCGCCGCAGCTCACGCAAAAGGTGCATTGGAATCCCCGAGTGAATTGAAAACGGTGACAATGGTGCCGGAAAATCCAAAGTTTAGTCCACGTTAAATTTTCCGCGAAGGCTCCTCCCATCCACCCAAATCGACGAGACCTACGTTCCAAAGCAACCATTACCATCGGTCGGCCATCTGGCAGTTTTTTTTTTCTTTCTTTCCCAAAAGCAATGTTCTCATTTTATTTGTTCGCGTCGTTTCGCACACATCCAATTTAACGGATTGACAATTCAAATTAATGACTGAATAATGCTCAATCAATTTCGCATTCGAAAAAGCAAAAAAAAAAAAACTATTCAATAACTAGTGCCATAGATGTGAGTGTTTCATTTGGCTTCAACAGCGTCAAAATTTCATGCAAAATTATTGTTGCAATGCGAGAATATGGTAGAATTTAAGGATTTATTTTTTTGCTCCTCTTTTTTTTTTTTCGTTTTGAAAATCAATTGATGTGTAGGATTTGGATGATGACACCAAAACGATTCGATTGCAATGTAATCGCAATCGAGTTTTTTTTTTGTTTTTGTGGAAGAATTAACTCGTCTAGAACTCCTATGAATTGTTAAGTGTTAAAGGTTAAAGGCATTAAATATTTTATTATTTGATTACGATTTTATTTATTCAGTGGAAATTGAAGTTGTTTCGCCGACGATTGCGAGCAACGGCATCAATTCGTTCACCTCTCAACGGCGTGGAAGACGACCAGCTTCGGACAAGGCACATTGTTTTCGGTTTTTAATCCGCGCCCGTTTTTTTTCACCACTTTGACGCATTGAAAAGTTTGTGATAAAATCAATTAAATGCAAAAGAAAGAAAATTCTTTCCATCCAGAAATGGGACCGACACCGTCATCGATTCAGTCTGGTCGGCTCGTCGTTTTGATTCTTTCGTTGACAATTGAAATTGAAAATCTTTTTCCTCAGAAGCGCTTTAACCATCTAGCATACGTTTTTATCGAATAGAAAAATGGTTCCTCGATGTGAAGTAGGCAAATATTTTCGAAATGAGAGTTGCGTTGCGAATGACTCGAAAGGGCTACTGGAAGGTTCGGTGGCATTTTGGCTGTGCTCGAAAACCATCAAAATGACCTCTTGAGGCTTCCCGCGGCCTGTTTGAGCATTTGAGCTTCAAAGACGAGAATCCCGGCCAATTTAATATGCGCGACTCACTGCCATTATTGACATTTTCATTGAAACCACCAATGGACACATTTTTTGTGCATTACTTACGAATCGAATGCGCACAATTCGGTTGGAATTTATTTCGTTTAAGAACTCAAGAGCGGATATTGAATTGGTGGAATTCGGTCGGTTGAATCAGTCGCGAATCCCTCCGTTGGCCGGCTTGTTTTCTCCGCTTGTCGCGGAGTCCATCAGAGTGTTTCTGATGACTTTGTGCGCGTCCAAGCGGATCGGTTCGGCTAATGGATTTACTCCTAGTTGACCTTACGCTTTTTTGAATGTTGGCTCAGCTCTTCCCAGCAATTATCTCAAAACGGTTGAATCAACGTAGTGTCACGAGTGATATAGCACTGAATGCCAAGTGTAAATAAGCTTTTCTATGATTTTCGTGAACGTCAAAATTTAATCAACAACTAACGAATTCGGCTTTTATCTCAATTAAGAACGTCACGATGAATTAACGGATTAATAATGGGAAGACTTGGCGATGCTGAATTTGAAGAGGAAAAGGGAAAAATTGAATCGGATTTCAACAGTGAATTATCAACGTCAAATTAAAGTCTATAATATAGTCTCGAGTAATGCGAAAGAAAGAGAGCGAAATAGAGTGTGTGTGTGTGAGAGAGAGAGAGAGAAAGGGAGAAATAATATTGTTAATAATTATATATTACGGATAAAAATGAAATTATTATATATTATTATACAAAATTCACAATTATACGCGATACATTATGTATTTTGCGACCATATAACGATTATTAAACGCATATATCGTATATATATCCGTATATATATGTATATATCTATTTTGAATAAAAAATTGAAATGAATGCGGATGAATGAAGGAAATTTAATTCGACGAAAAATTGAACAAATACAGAAAAGATATTCAACAACTAATATTGATGTTTAAATCCAACAAATTATCGATCGGTGTAGTTAAAAGCAAAACAAAGAGCAAACAAGATTATTTAAAAGTAAAATATATTTTAAAAAATTTAAATAAATACAAGAGATTTTGGTTTTATTTGGGAGTTTGGGCTGCTGGCTGCTTAAGCGACTGGCTGATCTTCTTGAGCTAGAGATGCGAGCTCGATGCCACTTCACCCGGCGTTGGATAGGGGAGAGGAGCCGGTTGAAGGTGTACAGCATTCGAATTGAGGAGAGGTGGAACTAAAACGGTTCTTTTGTAGCTTACATCTGACTCAATTTTGGAAGTTTTGGGACGCTGTTCCATCTCTGAAGGAAACCTCATTGATTATTCCTTTCTCGAAAATATTATTGTTTGCGAATTCATTCAACGTGGGGATCTAAGCTGCCTCGTCGGTTCGTCGAGAAGATCTGTGTATCATTCCAAATCAATTTACGAAGAGCTTGTTTCATGAATTTTCTCTCAAGGGATTCATTTCACGAAATGTACTTGAGGAAGATTCCAAATTACACAACAATAAATCACCTTTAGTGTATACATGACAAACACGAACCTTGATCTCGTGCGAGAAGCAATAGATTTATGAATTGGAACGACGGGAGATAACTTGAAGCGATCTGAATATTGCCCCATTCGCAGAATATCACTGAAAATCTTGGAAAATTGAGGTGCGAGGAATATGTGAAAATGATTCTCTGAATTTTTTGAGTCATTGGATGATGGGGATAATGTGACACACGTCCATTTGGAATTCAAACTGGATCCGATGCTCAACTGAGGCTCAGTTCATAGTCCAATAGTAAGCAGCAAAGACAACAGCTTTTCGGCAACAATCAAACTTCAAAAATAAATCAAACCGGTTCGATCGTTTGTAGTAAATTCGCCTGCTGTTCCGGAAGACGACGATGATGGAGTTATACCCGTGAGCTAGAAAAAAGGAGTGGAGATGACGACGAAGATGAGGGGACCAATGATGCTGAGGACGATAGTGACGAAGATGATGATGGTGATCACGATCAGGTCGGTAACACAGAAGCAACGAAGCCGAGTAAGAATAAATCCGTGCCAAAGTCCCCAAAGAAAGAAGCCGCCACCTAAGAAACGTCCGCTGCGGAATGAGGGTTAGCAGGTCTCGGAAGATCCAAAGTTTAGCCCACGTCAAATTTTCCGCGACGGCTCCTCCGAACCACCCAAATCGACGAGACCTACGTTTCAAAGCAACCATTTCCATCGGTCGGCCATCTGGAAGTTTTTTTTTCTTTCGCAAAAGCAATGTTCTCATTTAATTTGATCGCGTCGTTTTGTACGCATAGACAATTCAAATCTTAGACTGAATAATGCTCAAAAAATTTCGCAAACGGGCCTTGCCGTTTCTGTGGAAGAATTAACTGACGAGTAAAACTCCTATGATGGCAGTGATATTGATGTTTAAATCCAACAAACTATCGATCAGTGTAGATAGTTAAAACAAAACAAAAAGCAAGCAAGATTATTTAAAAGTAAAATATATTTAAAAAAATTTAAATAAATACAAAGATTTTGGTTTTATTTGGGAATTTGGGCTTATGGCTGTTTAAACGGCGTTGTAGCGAGTGAGATGTGGCTGGCTGATCTTCTTGAGCTAGAGATTCGACTTTACCGTCGTTGAAAAGGGGAGAGACATCATTCGAATTGAGGAGGGGTGAAGCTGGAACCGTAATGAAAACTTAAAAAAGAAACTCTCGATTCGGAATTTCAGTCATTTTCGACTTCCGATAGGGATAAATGTGACACAAGTCAATTTGACATTCCAACATAACCTCGAAAAGTCACGTTTAATTCAACGTTGCCGTTTGTTTTGATCGGTATTTTTAGGAAGTGCTAGTAAATCATATTCAAACTGAAGATGAGTGATAGCGACTCGGACTACCATGTGGATGAATACATCAGGCCGACTCATGTCAGGGCGCCGTTGAGAAACGATGAACGCGGAGATATTCTTGGGAATTTCGACGACAAGAAAATAACGATATCCAAAAAGAAGGCTCAGAAAAAGCGCGACGTGGAGGAAAATCCGTTTGCTGATCCGGAAGATGACGATGATGAAGAAGCAGATGGAGAGGAGAACGGTGAGCTAGAAGAAGGTAGTGGAGTAGAGAACGACGATGAGGATGACAACGATGAGGATGACAACGACGAGGATGAGGCCGATAAAGGTGAGGACGATGACGACGTTGAGGACGAAAGCGGTGATGCTGAGGACGATGGCGACGAAGATGATGATGTTGAGAACGATCCAGTCAGCAACACAGGAGCAACGAATCCGAGTAAAAATGAAACCGTGCCAAAGCCCGCAAAGAAGAAAACCGCCACACCAGAAACGTCCGCTAAAAAAGAAAAAATCAAAAAAGATGCAAAAACACCAACGAAAATCACGGACGAGCAGGTCGCATCACTGCTGCGTGGTGCCAGCAAACAGAATAGATTCGTCTTGTACGTGACGAATTTGAATTATGACACTTCGAAACATGTACTTCATGAGCATTTCTCACGAGTCGGTCCGGTGAAGTCCGTTCGAATACCGAAAGTGCGTAAAAGTGCCTTTGCCTTCGTCGAAATGACCGATGTTGAAGGATTCAAGGTATGTTCCTGTCAACCCACAGCCTCCGACCGGTTACAGCAGATCTCTATTTTGAATTTCAGAATGCCATTTCGCTGCACAATCAACCATTGGACAACTACAAAATCAAAATCCAGGTGTCGGAAGGCGGCAAGAAGAAATCGGCCAACAAGAAGAACATTTTGAAACAGAAGAATCGTAAGCTGGCCGAGATGCGGAATGAGGGCAAGCAGTTCTCGCGGAGCGGCAAGGGCTACAATAAAGAAATAAAGAAGGAAATCGAGCAGAAACAGTTGGAACGCTTACGAACGTTCAATCGGAATCGTCCGAAATCGTTTAAGAAGAAATAAATGGCCAGTTGACGGCGTTGCGTTTCAAGTCACGTCTTTTGTACTCGGCTTCAGAG
The DNA here is from genome assembly GCA_027564135.1 of Lestremia cinerea. Taxonomy (NCBI): domain Eukaryota; kingdom Metazoa; phylum Arthropoda; class Insecta; order Diptera; family Cecidomyiidae; genus Lestremia; species Lestremia cinerea. The sequence continues at coordinate 5,487 of JANSTV010048208.1, forward strand.
GCTCTTCTCAGTTGGAGTGGACTTCTGATTTTTATTTACGATCATCCTCTCCAGAAGCGAGTTGTTTCTAGACCCACTCACTCTTCCCCTCAGAAATCGATCTGTATTCTTTGTGGCGAGAAGAGTAATTCAATCGATTCGATGTCGACGTCCACGACCACAAACCGCTTCGAACACGGCCATGCCTTGAGACATCAACAACACTTTCGCCGACATGAAATCCACAAGACCAAATCCAATGACGAACTCAGACTGATTAGCCAGCACTCATAGACCGGAAGCCATCCATTGACATCGAAATCCTTCGGAATTGGATTCAACCGGGTTTTTCGTTGAATCACAATGACACAGAAATGGTCAAATTGGCCGTCAAACACCTTCCATGTGCGGTCGCCAAATCAATCTCGGTGCCCATTTGATTCATCAAGCGGAAGAAAGACGTTTTGCCAAACAGCAGGCTCGCTTAATTGAATCCAGCAGTGCACACACTAACACGCAGATGCGACCGCTTAAATCCAATGAACGAAGCATACGAGGGCCCACTAATGACGGGGGCCTTTGCATTTAACTCATTAACCGTCTATGAACAATTCAATTTAGCGATTTAATTTGTAATTTGCCTTTTTAACACAAAAACGTCAATCTAATAGTCGACCATTGACCAATTTTTGTCTCCTCAAATGCCTCGAAACGTTTCATGCTGTGCGATAAAGTGCCGAGGCAATCTGCGTCCAGTTGACATCCATGTGATGCAGTGAGTGCATCGGAGAGTGCTGATAGCTTGTCGAACCTGAATCGTCATACGAGTTTGCTTGTCTGAACGAAAAGGCAGAGTCCGTGAGTGCATTGTTCGCCAAATCGCACCATGGATTTCGATCGAGTTCTGGAAGATGTCGGATCGTACGGTTTGTATCAGAAAATAATAATCAGTGTGTTGTTGCCGGCCGTTTTGCCGTGTGCCTTCCACGCGTACAGTCAACTGTTCATTGCATCCAAGCCGAACCATTGGTGTCGCGTTCCCGAATTGGATCACTGGAATCAAGAGGTGCCCGATTTGATTAAGAATTTGAGGTTGGTTTCTTTGTGCCGAGTGCACTTATCTCACCAACGTGATGATTGACTCTGCCTTGCAGCATCCCGGTGGAGCACCGAGACGGCCAACTGAAATACTCCGAATGCAAAATGTACGTACGAAACTACACGGAAATAGTGGCATTCCTCCACTCGGTGCCCACTACGGAATTAATCGGCAACAGCCAGCGATATTTCGAATCGTTCGGCGGCGGTGACATCAAGAGCGGTCTACAGACAACCGAATGCACGCACGGTTGGATCTACGACCGATCGATGTTTCCGAACACAGTTGTCATGGAATGGAATCTGGTTTGCGATAAAAACTACTACACGACGCTGGCCCTGGTGTTTTTCGGAATCGGTGGACTCGTCGGGAACTACGTTTTCGGATTCCTGCAAGACTACTGGGGTCGTCGGCCATCATTCTTCGTGTATTTGTTTCTCGAGATCATTGCGTGTGCTTTGAGCTCTTTGGCATGGAATTTCCCATCGTGGCTGGTGTTTCGGTTTGTGGTGGGTCTCACTGTGCCAGCCATTCTTGCGAGTCCCTACGTTTTGGGTGAGTAGACCTTAGAGAGTGACACAACTCGCCCGCATTGATTATCTTCTTTCAGCTATCGAGCTTGTCGGTCCAAAACATCGTGTCTTCTGCACCATCGTCCTGAACATCGCCTACTCGGTTGGCTTAGTCCTGCTTGCTGGGCTGGTGTATCTGGTGCGAGATTGGCGATATCTCACCCTCACCGTATCATTGCCACTGCTATTGTTGTTCTCCTGTTTCTTCGTTCTGCCTGAGTCTCCGCGATGGCTCGTCGCCACCGGCAATTACAAACGTGCCGCCAAGGTGATGAGATCGATGGCAAACGTCAACCAAAAGGTGATTCCTCGAAACTATGAGCAAGTTTTGCGTGAACACTTCACATCGCGCATTCAACAGCACGAAGATCAAACGGAAAGTCAACCACCGAGGAAAACGTACGGCGTCATTGACTTATTTCGAACGACGAACATGCGCGCGAAAACGTTCATCATTACATTCATCTGGTTTTCGAATACGTGCGTCTATGTCGGATTGAGCTACTACGCTCCGGCGCTAGGTGGTGACGAAATTTGGAATTTCTTCCTGGCCGGCGTCGTTGAACTCCCAACATACATTTTGCTGTGGCCTGGCCTCAGTTACATGGGACGCCGCTGGATCTTATGCATTTCAATGTTGGTCGGAGGCATCGCTTGTTTGTTGACATTCCTCGTTCAGCACGAACAGACGATTATGCTGGTCTTGTATTGCATCGGAAAGATGGGAATCTCCTCGGCATTCGTCGTTTTGCCATTGGCCGCCTCCGAGTTGTATCCCACAGTGGTCCGAGGATTGGGAATGAGTGTCAGCTCAGTAATTGGAATGATCGGACCGATTGTCATTCCAATCATCAATTACATGGTGAGTGTGATGTTTTGGCACGGCCGAGCGGGTCTTGAAGGTGTTTGTCGATTGCAGGGAAGCAACATGCTCGTTCTGCCGATCATCATAATGGGCTGTCTACTGACCATGGGCGGAATAGCAAGCCTATTTTTGCCCGAGACCCGAGCCAGGCCCCTTCCGCAAACCATTGAAGACGGCGAGAATGTTCCGCTCACGAATCCCTTCCAGTATTGGTGCTCGAAAAGGGACCCCTGTCAACCCGGCTGTGAAATGAACAGCATCAAACCAAGACGTTGATCCAATTCCGCGATTGGATTTTCAGTCAATAAATTTTATTCTCTCGAAGAAATTTCAGTTGTTTTTTTTTATTTTTCAATACTTGACATCGTGAATAGCAGCTACTGTTCGATTTATTCTATTCAAATCCTTGAAAACATATCGTATTTTAGCTTCTTCGTGCAAAAGTTTGATAAATCAAGAATGTGAAATGAAAGTATTGTCAAGAATTAAGGAGCTTGTTAACAGAGAGGGCGAGATTGCATTAGGGTGGGTCAAAATTCAATAATCAAAAATTTGTGTTCGTTATAGGCCCAGATCGATTCTTCCTCCATTCAGAAAGCTTTGAAAATTATTCTGAAATTTCGGTTGTGTAATAGAGCCAGATGGATTATTCTCTTGCAAAATACAGAAACTTTTATTCCGCGCATTTTCTTCAAAACGGTCGCACTGAGGAGCAACGCCGAGAAGAAATGCTTCATAGTAAAATATCCTCGAAATATGCTCAAGTTATCCTTATTTTGACGGAGAAAAATGGAGAAAAATTCGAGTACATTTTGAGGCGTTTTTGGGGATCTTTTTCAATGGAGACATTGATTTTCGCAGTTGCTGCTCAGCATGACCGATCCGTGACACAGCCTGAAACTAAATTTACTCCATTTTTCGGGACGTATCATTCCTGGCCTATTACAAAATCGAAATCTATTCCTTGATCATGCCTGAATCGACCCATCCTATTGTACATATGCGAATGGAATGAAAAAATGAAACATTATGAAAAAACACCATTACTGAAACCTCAAGGTTGAGACATAGCAGCTGGAAAGCTGGAAAGAAAAGTTTGTATTGGCTTTTGATCGAGCCCGATAAATTTTCGTTAAAAATGTTCAAAAAATCAATCGTCTTACACTATTTTTAGTGCTTTCGAGTATCAGTAAAAAAGGATTGTCGCGACAATCGTAAAAAAGTGGTCCAGTGCTCCGAATACCAACAAAAAATGGTACTTGAAAGATAGCTAGTACTTTCGTGAGGGAGAAAGTGAAAGTATTCGCTAAAGGAATTCGGTTTTCTTCAAAGACGCGATTTGAAAATGGTGATTCCAATGGGTTCAACTCTTCTGTTTTCCAACGCTGGAATGACTGAACTCTTTTTAAGTATTTTCTCCTCACCGGGATAGAGTGGAATTCTCTGAAATGCCCGCCAAATCGGTCGGATCAGCGGTGACCGTGTCCAGAGAAGAAACATCAGTCATGAAGCCCAATCAATCGTGCAAGGTTTAAAAAGGAAAAATATGTCCTGGTGCAGACTAAAACAAGCTTGATGGAATGACATTGCTGAAGGATAATCGCACTGAAAGATATGTTGACTCAAGATTCAGATTGGATGAAATCGTTGATTCCTGTACGAGCCAATACGAACCGTGCTGGATATGTCTACGAAGGTTCCATTTCATTGACGCAATGGAGTAACTGAAGGCAAAGCCCGTATTCGTGGTTGCGATAGCTAGTCAGATAATTTACTGCTCGGTGATGCTTCTTCGAGGTCTCGAACGAGCAATATAAACACAAAGATCGTTTGAGCAATATAAAGTATAAGTCACCAATGAGGAATACCTCCCAAAGGTATGCAACCGCCTCATTTTATGCAAATTTCAACGAATCGATTTGCACTTATCAACGAATGGAAAACAGATGAATAATTGCGGGATTGTCGAAAATTTGTGCAACAGTTTGATCATTTTGCATCCATCGATTCGATTTGTGTTTGATTTTCATCGCAGAATCCTAGTGAACGTTGCCTTAAACCGGTTGCAACAACTTGCCCGTCGTTTCTAAGGCAAAAATGATGATTGCCCCTCGTCATTTTGGGGGTGTGTGCGCGCCGTCTGAAATCTGTGCACAACGAATCCTTCGATGCTCATCGAATCGCTCACGAGTATGCAAAGAATTGAGAATCGGCAAATGATATACGAATGCGACGCGAAAATACCAAATGAATGAGAATGCGACCGGTTCGTCATAAATTGATTTTCAGTTTGATCATTCATTACCTTCGCATTCGCTATGAATCGATTGGTGATGTGCATTCGATAATATCGCGGTGTCGAAGTCACTGTCGAACGAACGACATAGCTTTTCGAATACGATTTTCATTTATTACATTTGCGTTCACTTGGAACGGGCCGGTAACCGCAACGTTCAGGGAAAAGACAGAGACAAAAAAAGTTCGATGCGAAAAAAATGGAAAAAGAAAAAAAAACGTTCGAAGCAAACTGAAACAAAAACGATGACGACGATCAAGACAACAAACGAAACACAGAACGAAAAGTAAAAACACAATAAAAAAAGAACGAAGAAAATTCAAAACAAATCAAAACGCATATGGAAAAAGCGACCAGCAATAAGAAACACACATAAAGCTTAAGCGAGAGACCAAATGGTTGAAAGAGAATCCCCAGCACTTTTGTGCGGATTCGGAGCAGCAGAATGGAAAAAACACACGACAACAGAAAAGAAGCAGAAAAACACAACAAACAACAACAACAACAACAATGGAGGAACGAACGAATGAAAACTCCACCGATCCAATTCATTTGGAGAGGCCAGTACGAGATGGCGAATATCATTATTATTACAATATCTATGCCCCGTTGCCGATTTCGATGGCGTTTGTTATGGCGATGCGATGCCGATGCGGTGTCTCTCCTATATGCATATCAATATGACGAAAACTATCCATCTTCATTCGATCTACATATATTTGGCATTTCTAAATGCTCAACTCGACCGAATCGACTGAAACCAACAAAACATTACAACGAATATGCTGCCGCTTGTTGTGTGTTATTTTTCTCTTCTTCTTCTTCTTCTTCTTCTTCTTTTTCCTCTTTTTTCTTTATTTCTTTTTTCCTTTTGTCAATGTGTGCTGTCTCTTCTAGCCAATGGCTTTGGATATGCTCGATTGTAAATATACGTAGAGTATTCTTGTCAATATAGATATCGATGCGGGGGTCTGCTCGATTGGCGCGTTATCTTGGTGGCTTCATTTCGCAGCTGAGATTCACCTCAAAAGAATAACTAAAATAAAAGTGTAATTTAATTTAAAAATTCATAATAATTGCCCGACACCCCTCCGGCACGCCAGTATCACACCCCTCAATCGCGCAACGGAAAAAAAATTGTCAAAATCGCTTGAAATGCCGGCTGTGACCGATACGCCACACGTCCACACAGCCAACGCGACCGATTGATGGTGTGCGTCACTCCGTCACTGTCATCGTTGAACGACCCTTGCGTGCGGCGTAGATATTTTACATTGTGTACCTATAACATTAATGTAAGTATATTGTTATAGCCAGTCACAGCACACTCAAAGTCTTTGATGCTTTTTATTCGTGTTATGCGAAAAATAAAAATGGCTGTATATCTTCAAAACTAGAAGAATCCATAAAAAAAAAGAAACAGAAAAAGACACGAAAAAAAAACACAGAGAAATACACACAACACACACAGAATATTTGTCGTTCATTTCGCAGTGATTTTTCGGTTTGGAAATTGTTCACAATTCGTAAATTGCGTCAAGAAAATCTTTTTACGTTATTGTTTCTTGTTTTATGAATTTAATCGTGGACGGAAAGGCTGAGCCGGAATAAGCGGAAAATTGACAGAAATATTATCGGGAAAATTGAGAAAAGCGAAAATAAAACAAACTCAACAAAAATGTTGGAAAAGTGATGTGCGAAAGGTGTTTTATGTTTTCGGCGATGCCAGTTCGATAAAAGCCGAATGAAATTTGATTTTTTTCCGCAATTAATTAAACTCTTCAATTTTTAATTCGCCTCGGTACATCTTTACACACGATTTTCGAATTATGGTTTTGGAGTGTTTATTCGGGCCGCCTCGAAAAGCGTAATCACTTTGTGTCGTTTGCATTGCGTTGTGCGGTGTGTTTGCATTCCAAGAATTTCGTTTGATCCGAAATTGAATTAAAAAAAAAATAAAGAGATTTTTTAAACTAAATTTTTTGGAGAATTCTAATTCGGTGATGAATTTGTTTTCTTGTCCATTTCGTTTGGTCCGGGTGCTGAGGCGGGTGTCGAAGTGAATAGTTCTGGTTCGTGGTGTGCGTGCGTGCGTGCGTGTGTTGGCCGCCAACTACAAATCGATCAATTGGTGAATTCATGAAAAGCAGCAAAAATGGCATCTGGCACCGAGCAAACGATTCAACGTAAGTATGCACAATTGTCTCGTGAATCGAATCGAATGGCAATTGATTGGAGGCGCCTCCGATAGTTCGTTTTTCCTTCGTTTCGGTGTTTTTTTTTTACTTCTTTCTGTTCTGATTGTTGTTGTTGCCCGATGCCGGATCGTCTTCAAACCGAATTCCGTGCGCTCGTGTGCGTGCCTGTGCTAATGTTAGTTTGCATGTGATTTATCGAGAATGGTTGGCGTCTGTCATTGGACAAATTAAAATTCAAATGTTTGAATTAATTTATCATTTACTCAGTCATTGATTGATAAAACTGTTCGATGAATGACTGGCGGCCATATTGATTTATAAATAGACGGGCACCTATTCACAACGACAACAACAACAACAAGAACAACAACAAGAACAACAACAACAACAGCCGAGAAATATGTAATGCTCAGCTCATAACATTAATAAATAACACATGAAAATCGGCATGAGATTACACACGGCGAAACAACGAAAAGCGAAGAAAAAACCAATATTTCGACGCATATTTCACATAAAAATGGAATGAGTTTGAATTAGAAAATGGAAATGAAACTGAATCAAATCGAATCGACGGAGTGAAGGAGAGAAAAGGAGAGGAGAACAAAAAGAAAAAAAAAATGTCTCTCGTTGGCATTCGATTTCAATTCGATTTTGGTTCTGTTGAGTGCGTTCCGAAGACGAATGGCGTGTGATGAATCAAATGGTTTTATGGTCAAGTCGTTTTCATGCGAAAAAAATATTGATTATTTGCCCAAAAATTTTCGATGCGAAAACATTCGGCAGTTCGGGTGTTATCATTCGGTGACAATTGTCGCATTCATTGATATTTCTTTCGCTTCGTCCCATTGTTATCGATCCGGCACGGATGCCGCATGCAGAATTGACAATCAAATGACATTATTTCGTTTTATCGAACGTTTCTCAAGCATCGCTTCGCCGCTTGAAGAGATCTCTTCCTCTCGCTCGCAACAATCAGTTCCATACTCTTCATGCATCGTTGAAACTATCAATTCGAAAAAGGAAATTCCAGTAATTTTCCTTTGAAACGAAACAAACGAACCAATCGACCAATCGAAGTCACATCGAAACGCTCACATGTCCATTATTTCGACGAGTGCAGGAACCGGGAAGAAGAGAAGAACGAATGAAAAGACAAATGAAACAAAAAAAAAAAAAAAAAAAAAAACAAGAGAAAAATCAAGCGCGTTGAACGAAAAACTTAAAAGAAACGGAAAAAAATCGGAAGAAAAAAACAGAAAAATAAAGACCAAAACGACATAAAACCAAAGAATATCGTAAGACGATGGAGGAATAAAAACGGGCAAACGACAAACGTAAGAAGAAGAGACGGAAAAATGTATTGCCCTGCACCAACACAAATTCATAACCGATGAGACAAATTAAATACATTGAAGCCAACAAACAACGAAACACAATCGAAATGGGTTCGACTGAAAAAGCAAACAGGCGCACGACAGCCAAGAAAAATATAATAAATACACCAACAACAACAACAACGGCAACCAACGAGGCAACCAACGAAACCAACGAAACCTACAACAACAACAACGTCGACACACGAAACGACAAACCGAACGGCACAACAGCAGAACTGCAACACAAAATAACTAATATTATGATCATGAAAATATAAGAACCGAACCAAACTATTCAGTAATTTAGTATAATTGCTTGCGATGAGATGGTCTCTGTCATGTCGTTGCGGTGTTCGGTGTAATGCGTTCCATTCGGTGTACAATATTCGGCCTCTCTCCGAGCCAGAAATGTCTGAGCGACGGGCGACGATGAGCGATCGACCGACCGAGAATTGATGATTTCGTTTTCGAGTTCTGATGGCAATTTCGCGTTAATTGAGACAATTTGAAGGAGTTTTAACCGGACGGAATTGCGCGCTAAGGCCTCGAGTGTGAAAGAGATTTTGTTTTGGCGAATGCTTGGAATCGGTTTCGTCGTCGTCGTCGGTGTCAATTCGATGTTGCGGTTCTGACCCAGAACGAGTCGCGAGTGCATTAGAATCGAAATTATGAACGCGGGAATCATTTAGTGACGCTCAGCGGACGATCGCAATTATCGACAGAGGACAAAAAAAACAGACAAATTCGTTCTTCGGAACAAGGCGAGAACGAGCAAGAAAACGCTCGAAAATTCAAATCAAATACGAGTAGAATCGAATGGAGTGAAAATCGTCGTCCCGGCGGATGGTATTGAACTCGAAAATTGGGGTAGAATTTCCTGAATTCCGAATGGATTCGACGGAAAACTGAATGTTTTAG
>JANSTV010048230.1:0-14788 GCA_027564135.1 Lestremia cinerea
GCTGTAACAACACATCAGTTATGGATGCTCCAGCGAGGGTGGAATGAGTAATTAAAATATCGCAGATCCGGGCGGCTTATCAAAATTAAATTTTCATGGAGCCATGAGGGGGGAGGGGGGATGGGGGTTCAGTGGACTCTGTCACTATTAATTTGGGCGCAATGAAGCAAAATGGATATGAAGGATATGCTTTGGAGCGACTGCACAGTTGGTGCCACCCAGAGGTATTTCTCACTCGCGAATTTCAAGTTGAAATTCACAAGCTGAGCAAATGCAATTCCTCATTTCCCAACCACTTCAAAACCAACGACATTCATCGAACGCTGCACTCAATTTCCGCAGTTGCAAATTGCCGGATTCCTTCTAACAAGTTTCGCATGAAAAAAACGTGCCTCGTTAAGGGCGAAATGAAGCCGATTTATCAGTGACAAGCAGAATCCCGAGGGAAGCTCATGTGAAAAATGGTGTTGGTGGATTCAAAATTGCGATCCGACGTCAAATGTCGATAAGAGTTTTCTGCGCAAAGACAATTTTAAATTCCAACAAAGATGCCCAATATGGCTGATAACAGCCGTTCAAACGGTTGCTTCGACGAAGACTCGAATCAAAGTGAATTACTGAATGAATGATGAGCTCGCTCTTGACACAGACAACACTTTGAGAGCGAACGCGATGTGGAAAAAGCCAACAACATTGTGTTGTAAACAGTTTAGCATCGATGTTCCATCGTCCCTCGAAAATTGTTGAATGCAATCGGCTGTTTTGTGCTCCATCTGCCATGACACGATGAGTTCCGCACGGAGACAGATGTGTGGGTTTCGAGTGGGAGCGTTTTGATGAGAGTTTATTTCCCGTGACCGAGTTCTCGTCCTGAGCGAGTGATTGCATTACTGCATGTCAATTCCTGTGCATTTTCAGATGGAATTTCATCAAAACACGACAATCCAATTCCGCTAAAAGGCACAACGGGTAAATTATGAAAATTTAATCCATGATTTAACCCAATTCGAAACGACAAACGAATGAATTTTGAATTTAATTCACTGCACACAATATGCGGTGCATCCAAATGTCATGTTAACAACCCAGCAAATGAGGCAAAGCAACACAAATAGAAATGGATAACGACTTGTAACTCCTGGTGTGTGGCCCGACGATTGCCCGAAAACGATGACAACTTTCAGAAGTAACTAATATTTACTTTTGCATTCAGCATCCGACGAGGAAGATCGTACGTGATGCGATTTCGTTTGCATTGCAAGAATTCTGATTATTGCCGTTGGTGCCGACGTTCGGTTCATTCAAAGTGCGAAATTTTCGCAAAGTGAACGAGCTTCGGTGGAATGTGGTGCATCGCACCTTTGCTATTTGGCTACTGATCCAGCAAAGTGGATGGTTTATGATGGCATACGTGACTCTGTTGTTCGAAATGACAAGCCGCAAAATATGTTTGTGATTCATTGGATCCATCGGAATCGCGGTCGGTGGTTGGGCATGTTCCGATATGAATTATTTATTGGTGAATTGCCAGGGTGGCTGGGACGCGGTGCCGAGGCAGTATTGATTACGTGAAGGCTTTACATTTTTCATCGAATCACATTACGTTTGGCCTGGCCATGGAACCACTCTCAAGGCCCCACAAGGTCTCACCAAGCAAAGCTCATGAGATCAACCAGCCTGGAAATCCCATTGAATCGGCTTGAATGGAAGCATTACGGCACTCATTTACATGATGACTTCCTACTCGGGTGTCGAAATCAATGTTGTTGGCGCACCTGCGGCTTTTCTATCAACATTGTAACAGAACCAATTTCCCATAAGCGCAACACAAACACGAAGCTTACTCCTGCCATTCGCTGCTGCTGAAGACGACTCTCGTAAAAAATAACGACCCTCGTTAAGGTGGATCGCGCAAATCCCAGCACAATGACATTAATTAAATAACTCAACCTCAGCCATGGCACCGACACCAACAAAGTGAATAACGGAATATTTTTCTTTTAAGTAGATTAGCAATGAGGCTTGAAACGATCCCGACAAATGTCATTCGACAAATGGTCGTTAATCGAATCATCGAATTAATTAATTATCGCTTTGGGCTTCGTCAGCAACCACGACCCAATCTGGCCATTCTGATTTATTTACGGAGTTCATGGAGGCGAAAAAGCGATGGATTGAGGAATGGTCATTTTGGTTTCAGTGGAATCGTCACAATGAAATCCATCTGAAGACATCAAAATTCATGTGAAAAGATCACCAATGGAATAGCGGGAGCGCGACCAATCAGATTTCAAACAAAAAGTGATGGAAAATCTCCACAAAACAACCACCGCACGTGCCGTTCGCCTCAACAATGGATAATAAATCGAATGAGCAATTAAATCGCATATCAACTTACACATGTTGCAGAGAGAACGCTTATTTGCCATCGCTCCACCAGCCCTCCCAGCCGAATGGATAATAAAATCTGCAATCAATTACGCAAAAACAGCAAGAGCGAAGATTTAATGTTGGCAAATGGATGAAAATGATTCTGGTGGATTCGCTCTGTCGATGCGATACAATCGTCGTCATCCACATTGTCGTCGCAGTCGTAGCGGGCTGAGTGAGGTGAGTGATGAATTTTGGAAAATCGAATGGCGCAATTTCAATGATGTTCCCTGACGTAATTGCGCTGCTTTGAATGCCTGAGGGGATCGAAAACATCTGAAGAATGTGAATGACGCGCGTGCGGAATCGAATGATTGAGCGTTCCCAAATGGAAATGTTGACTTTCAAAGTTAACTGAATGACTGAAAATGTCGAAATGTGGGCATTCATCGGGCGAAAGCTCAAATCGAATTCCACGAAATTTGCTTTGGATTCTCTGTCGTGATATGAGAGGGAAAGATTCAATTAGCTCTCAAAACGAATCACCGTTGTCAAATACAATTGCTCAATCCGGTGACGTGCTCCAGCGGAGGCATTGGCACGTTCATCGATCTTAATCATCATCACTTTTGTCGAATTCTGAGTTGTTCGTTCAAGGCATCATCGTTGCGTACCGCTTCGCTTCGCTACAACCCCTTCGCCCGCGAAATTCATTAGCACCAACGCTGTTCATTCGAGCATTTTATGAATTTCACGTCGATCAAAGATTAACATCGCTTTTCGTGGCTCGGAGAATTTTAATTAAAATTTGAATGTTGCATGATTTTCTGGTGGAATTACGAGAATTGAATGGAATTAATAACGTTGATTTTGTCTTTTAGCCCTTTTGCGATTGGAGGACGCGCTTGGGTATGAGTTAACAAATTGAATCGACAATCTCAATTAATCGAAATTCTCGAAAATGCTCCGATTGTGCCTGAGGTTCAATGCAAACAACCGTTATTTGAATGGTAGACGATAGAAAAGGTCAATTGCGAAATCCCTTTGGCACAAGCTCGTGATATACCTGAAGCCACTTGATTGTGATGTTAATGACATCTGGAGGCGCCCAAATGGGCCGTTTGGCATTCGAATGGCATCTGTCACGCAACGACAACAACTTACCGCGTTCATCGACCGTCAAACAGAAGCATCTTGTCAACTCGACCAAATGAGTGCCATTAAAATGTCTTGATAATTGTCTTGCGGAACAATAGAAGTCCCGAATCAGTAGACATCGCTTCAGCTGTGGTGTCGTTGAAGCAAACGATAGAACACAATCTCACCGCTTGTATTGCACTGAGTGCTTTCCGTTTTGTTTCATTTTCATTCTCATTGTCAGTTTGTTTGAAGTGAAACAAAACAAGCGCTGGGATTTCAAAGTTTAACGATTTGGGGTAATGGCTGCTGCATCGCTCAAGCAGCGTCCAACACATTGATGGCTTGTGTGAGTTTGCGATTATTTTTTATGGAAAAATCGCGCTCAAGTCGATCTAAAAATAGGCATTAGAATGGGGACGAGATGAGGAGATTTTTCCGAGTGTTGAATGGTGAAAGCAGTCCTTTCAGCGACATAATTTTCGAATCGTGATTGAGTTGCAATTCAAATCAAGTGCAAACAATCGAAATGGCATCACCTTCGGAATCATTCCAATTAAATCATCTCGCTCTGATTTCAAACAATGAAACGTTCCGGATCGATGGGCACCTCGTGAACTCCGTTTTCATTTGCCGATCCTAATTATTCATGCGTTTAACAATCTGGCACTTGGCTCGAAACGGTAGGAGGAGTGTCGGTAGCATTCGATTGGAATTTCACAAAATGGAAATGTCGTCGACATAACCGCAGCCTCACAGCAAGTCAGCACTGGAATGACCTTGATGACGGGTGATTTTGTCGAGAACGATTGAAATGGGATGGTCGAGTCTGCGAAAAAAAACTTAACGAAATGTCTGAGGAATGACGCTGCACGCTGAAGCATCATCGAGACAGCTCAAACTATTCACAACAGAGCAGAGTCATTGTTTCAAGTTAATGCTTGCGGGTGGTTGAGTTGCGGATGGCATTCGGTGTCGCAATAAAAATGTAAATCTGGCAAATGGTTGTTGAAAGCAACTGGCAGCACTAAACAGTCAAGATTTATTTGCGAGAAACTATTGGAGCTTTGATGAATAATTCCACTGGGGCTTGGGTTTTTTGGTTCGAATGAAGATAATTGACGTCTGCTCAAGAGATTCGGAAGAAGCGGGACGGAAGGGGAAATTTGTCAGAAACTTTGCACAAAAAGAAATTGAAGCGACATTGAAGCTGTCGAACTAATCTCGTCACGAAAATCGGCTGCAATCGGAAGCTTGATTGACTTCAGAAAACGACACTCGACCCAACGTTCAGTAAACGAAGCGAATTTGTCGGCTTTTCATCGTTTCCATTTTCGTGATATTTTCCTCAAAATTGACTTGTCGCAAAGACGTCGATCGGAGAGGAAAACGGAAAAGATGTAATTTTATGCTTCCTTTGACGATGACAAAAGCTCATATTCCGTTCGTTGATTGAATGTTTGAATGTTCACTGGAACATGCAACATTTTGGAAATTGTTGTCGACATTCGGCTGACGAGATTTCCCGCATTATTTTTCATTCTCTTTATTTTCGTACAATAAATTTATTCTTCATCTCTTGTTGATGTTCAAGGATGTATTTCTGATGGAAATTTTAGCTGAAAATTTCCCGAGCGAAACAATAAAATACAAGCACAAACAAACAGAAGAACCGAAAACAAAATCATGATAAACAATCTCAAAAATCACATGAAAAAAAGAAGAGGAAAAATTATCATCCGAATGAGAATCCATTCTGGAATGGAAATTGCAGATCGACAAGGAAATAAAATATGTAGAATTCATTAATTGGACCAAAAATTATTGTAAATTGAAATAATTGTAAAAACAGAAAAATACTTTTGAAAACTCCGTAATTATGTTAAATTCATTCCAAACATTTGCGATTTGGGAGAGCTGTGGGCGAATTGAATTTGTGGTGTCCTCCAACCGAGCTCAGCTTTCGAAATTCCCATTGAGGTTTCGTTCACCGTTGAGCACCACCTCAATGGCCAACTTTGCCGGGCTTCTATTGATTCGATTCACCCCAAGTGTGAGTGCGTGTGTGGCATACGTCTTGGTCTGTTCATGGCCAATTCAAGATGGATGAGTCCAACCAATATTTGCCATTCATTTGTTTTTTTTTTTTTCAAATTCCATCGTCAAATGTTTGCGGTGAAAATACCCCAAAAGCCACTTTCTCTTAGACATTTTCCCCAGTAGTTTGAATTCATTGTGTAAAACGAAATGTGAAGAAAAATAAAACGAATTTCTATTATGTTTGCCAGCAGAATTGCGGGAAGAGATTTTAAAATGAAATGAAATAAATATATTTTAAAGGAAACAATGTGTTTTTCTCTATTGTTTGACAGTTGTGATTCTTGAAGTAGACAGTGGTTTTTGACAGATTTCATTTTGCTTCTAAAACAACTCTTGAGCTCATGATGAATGACCGTGCCCGACGGCTGATTCGATATGAATGTCATTGACGTGTGTATGACACATCGGAACGTGAACCCTTCGGTGAAGTGGCATCTGGCGAAAAGGATCGAATCGATATTTTGTGTGTGTTTATTTCGCCTCGCTTTTTCGCAAGATATCGACAACTCTTCATGAACACCGACATTGGACATTTATGTGAGGTTCATTCTGGCGTTTAACTTGAGCACAGGTTGGATTTCATTCATATCGAATTGCGTCTCTCATTGGCTTTATTGAATCAATTTATTATTTATGTGGTTGGATTTCATGGGGGGGCGAACCGTACACGGAGCCGATGACTCAGCCGTTTTGGCGAGTTCCAGCGTGAAGGACAGTTGACGTGCGGCACCCTGCTCATGGCACGTACACCGCACCTATGCCAAGCGAGAATTTGTTGTTCAGATCGTTGCTCTGACATTCATCGACCGACGCTCAAGCACAATATTTATTTATTCCAAGCGAAATGTAATTTTCCTCTGGCGGAAATCGAACTGAGAATTCGAGACGCATCGTCGGTTGTAATCAATGGACCGCTTCCGCTCCCACCGCACAGCAGCTAATTTATTTGCGTTCATTGTTTGCTCCTTTCCTTTTTTCCGAGCAGAAAAACACCAGAGATTTCATTTTTAATTTGATTTTTTTCTTCTTTTCGAAAACTTTTCGCCAGAACGGCGATTGGGAAGTGGGTGTTCAATTTGATCAATGATTTGCTCAGGAATTTTCTGTAATTAAAATTAATTTAGCGAACCGCCAATCATTCGATGAAAAGACAAATGGGATGAGGGTCGCGTGCACGAACTTGATTGTCATGGGAGCCGAAACGCGGGAGGCTGGTTTGATTTCGATTTGTTTTTGTGTGCCAATTCCCGGAAAAGGAGAATGTTTTGGGTGTCGGCGAGATTGACTTGTTTATTTTAGCGAGAATTGTCTCGATTATGTTGTGTTTTGAGTATCGGTTGAATAGACTTATCCGAATCTTTCGGTTGAAGGTTAAAGGTTATCTCGTGGATTCTCATAATTTCTCGCCGAAATGAAGGCAATTACGATGTGATTTCACTTTCCCTCGCTCGAATTTATTGATAAGAAAATATACACAAACACGTTAAAAACATTGAGCGAATCGGCGGTGCTTCGCTTTAATAAACAGAGGACACATCAATTTCATTCGATGGCCACTTGCGATTAATCACTCTCTTGACGTTCAGTGCAGTGCCGACGTCGGCGAGGATGAAATCGGTTCCGTCTTCCGACCTCTTTTCAGCCCAGTTCACGTTAATGTCAGGCATGCTGAGACGGTCATTCACGTAGGCCTTGGCAATGGTGAGGGCCTCTGCGTTGGTCTTTGGAGAATATCCAGTCAGCTTCACTTTTCGCATCTGGTCGGTTGTGGCGGAGTGATGGCTCAGGAAAATGTCTACTTGAACCATGTCGTCCAATACTGCCATCACACTGTCCAATTTATTCTGAACTTCTCCACATTCACAGCTGGATGCGATGGTCTGAAATCGTCAATGCAATGTTAATCTCATTTCGAACGTCTGGATTTTCGTCTTGAGCCACTTACGCAACTCGCCAGCACGATTGCTAAGAATGCAATTAATCTCATTTTCACTCTGTTTCGTTTCACTTGTTTCAAATAGCTCAACTGAATAATGGTGGGTTGTGCAACCAGGATTTTATAGCCGAAAGCGAGATTTATCACACTCACTAATCCAATGCAGAGAGAAAGTGATTAGATGACCTTTTCCCCGATTGTCGGCAATCTCAAATAGCCTTTCGCGACTTTTTTCCTCTGTCGATGAATGTCGATTGGTAAATGATTATTTTCCTCAGCATCAATGTCAAATTATAATGTTATTTTGTCGCACAATTTTTATGGCAAAATAGACGATTATGACTTCTTATTTATGATTTTTACCAGAGTTATGATAGTGCTTTACCACCAAGCATTATCCTTTTAACCAATCCAAAGATGCTCAACGTTTTCACTGACAGTTCAGGTCCATCATTTCGTTGTGAAAGCAACAACAAGTAACAAATCTGAGTAACCATTGACGCGACTCCCCTGTAGAATATACGTACAGAGTTGCGTAACAATGTTATCGCAAACGACCATGACATTGCACCGTAATTTGTAGTAATACTCCTGGATAATGATTCTCCGATAAGCATCGACAGCATAAGTGTTCAAATAATCGATAAATCTTCAATCTAAAGTCGAATAATTTTGACTACGATTGAATTGATTGTTTGACAACTTAATTGTTCTAATTGCGTCAAGTGACTTATGAGAGAAGCAAAGCTATTAATTATGACCATCAACACTTAACGAATCCAAACCATCGGTATTCATCAGGTGGGCAAAGGTGAACATCACTAACGTCTTCGTAAATGCACTGACGTCGACTTCGCCAGCAGGAAGAGGTGAGCAAGCAATCAAACGGCGATAAAGATGAAATCACCTCAATTGTTAAGGCAAATCAATCATGTCACGATAACGGCCATTCAGCCGAGCTTTTCATTTCGATAATCGCCTGCAAGTGGGAATGAGTACAGTTCCGAGTGGGTCTACGTCTGCCAAATGAATGCTATGGAATGCCACTCGAATGAGTCACCCCATTGTGATTTGCTGAATCGAAAACAGTGCTAATTTCATGCATGTCCCATTCATAAACGTGCCGTCATCGCATGTCGACAGAAAATGGCCTACTGCAAAGTTGATAAGATCATTTTGTGTTTATCATTCCGCAGTTGCGGATTGCCGTGTCAGCTCAGTTGAATTGGAAACCAAACGAAACCCATCAAGTTCTTCGAGTATAAAGTTTTTGATCCCAACGCTTCAGCTCAACACCATTTAGTGTCAATTGAAATGCAGTAAATTATGTGTGTGTGTGAGTGAAAATTCAGTGAATTAAAATAATTGTCAGTTGCTCGTACGTTAATTTGAAAAAAAAATTTAATTTGAGTTTTCTGCCAGCGCCCTCTATGTTTGCCATTGATAAATTCACGCTGTCAAGTTGGTGCCATTGATTCGGTCACACACTATTTGACGTTCGAGCAGAAGCATAATTAGGACTTAGGAGTGTCGCGAAAATGGCGAGCCGGAGAAAAAATGTTTCCGATGCCGTTGGCGAATCTGATTGTGATTTCAATAATTCGAATGGTCATTTGAATCATTGCGACAGTGATAAGACATCAACAGCGCCTTATACGAGCGGGTACATCAACAAATCAGCGAATGGACACTGCAAGGTATGTTCGAGCCCAAAACATGGGTGAATCATGCTCGGGAATGTCTTATATATGGTATATATTGTAATCGCATGACACAGTCTGTCAATTGGTCAATTGGCTCAACCGCACGTTTTTCTATCTCTTCTTCGCATTCTTCTTTCCACCGCACGAAAATTCGCTATTTAAATTCTATTGACGTTTCGCTCCCATTTCAGGAAAACGGTTATTCGAATGGCTATTCAAATGGCTGCAAGAATGGTTACGCGAATGGCAGATTGAAAAATGGTGCAGTGACTAATGGACATGTGAAAAGTTTCTACCGGAGCTCGCATGAGCCCCAAAGCCATGACCAAAAGGAGTCGTTTGAACCGATTCCAATGCGCGTTGCCTGTTTCACACTCCTCGGCTTTTATCTGCTGATGTTTGTGGGCTTTCTCAATCAGCTGCTTTTCGCCCCGAAGGTCGCCACTGAAAAAAACCGTGACGTAAGTTTGCAAATTGTTTTATGACTCGGTGAAATCATCGGAGATTCCACAAACAATTCCGAATGACTTAACCAACTGTTTGCATTGTTTTGCAGGGCTACGTTCCACTTTACGATCGTTTCGAGCAGTTCTATCTGCGATATGTCTATCGGAGAATTCGCGATTGCTTCAATCGGCCGATATGTAGCGTGCCAGGAGCGGAGGTGACCCTCAAGGATCGCATCACAAAAGATTACTGTTGGAGTTTCGAGTGAGTGTTTTCGCATCATTGGCTTGCCAAAACAAAATAATTATTAATTTTTTCGATTTGTTTCAGATTCAGCGGCACAGAAACAACCTGTCTCAATTTAGGATCGTACAATTATCTCGGTTTCGCCGCCAATTCCGGGCCATGTGCTGATAACTCGATAAAAACAATTGAGGAATATGGTCTGGCCACCTGTTCGACTCGGCGAGAGTTCGGCACAAATGCGCTACAGATCGAATTGGAAGAATTGACCGCACGATTTGTGGGTGCCGAAGATGCCATCGTGTTTGGAATGGGTTTCGCGACAAACTCCCTAAACTTACCAACGCTATTATCGCCTGGATGTCTGGTGGTGAGCGATGAGAAAAATCACGCGTCGATTATTCTGGGATTGCGTCTGTCCGGGGCGACAATCAGAGTATTCCACCACAATGACATGTCGGGTTTGGAGAAAGTTCTCAGCGATGCCATCGCCTATGGGCAACCAAAGACCGGTGAGCCGTGGAAGAAGATACTGATTATCGTTGAAGGAGTCTTCAGTATGGAGGGCTCAATAGTAAAGCTACCTGAAGTGATTGCCCTGAAGAAAAAGTACAAAGCTTATGTTTATTTGGACGAGGCCCACAGCATTGGCGCAACTGGGCCAACTGGTCGAGGCATTGTCGAGTATTTCGGTGTCGACCCCAAGGATGTGGATATCATGATGGGCACCTTCACCAAAAGCTTCGGGTCATCTGGAGGTTACATTGCCGGATCAAAGGTAATAGCTTGCGGTTGTTTGCTTCAACGATCATTATCTAAATTAATATCTCCTCTTTCAGACGCTAATCAACTTTTTACGAGCCAATAGTCACGCCCATTTGTACGCAAGCAGCATGGCACCGCCAGTGGCGCAACAAGTATTGTCATCGATGAAAATCATTATGGGCCTCGATGGCACCGGTGAAGGCAAACGACGAACTGATCAGCTGGCCCGCAATACCCGTTATTTCCGACGGAGATTGGCTCAAATCGGTGTCATCACTTATGGCCATGAAGATTCCCCTGTTGTTCCGCTGATGGTTTATTTATTCTCAAAAATTACGTGAGTTTCTCATCCAAAGCGTTTGAGATATCGATTTCATAAACTCACCGAATCGTTTCAGTGCCGTTGTTCGAGTATTAACCACAAGGAATATTGCATCTGTTGGTGTTGGCTTCCCAGCAACGCCTTTATTGGCTGGACGCATCCGTTTCTGCTTATCAGCGGCCCACACAAAAGAACAATTAGATTACGCAATCAAGGTCATCGACGAAATAAGTGATCAACTTGGTTTGAAATACTCACGAAAGCCACGTGATCCGAATCCCATTGAATACTAATATTTAGTATAATTCTGGTGACAACAACAACAACAACAACAATAGCAACTTTATTTGAACGCAAAATCGATTTTTAAATCTTTAAGGCTAAGTAGCAAGATAGCGGTAGATGTGTTTTTGGGGTAGTCCTTCTGACGCTTCTCACTCAGATTTTTGGCTCATCATCACGTCTAACACGAAATTCAAGCTTATTTAGCCGTTTTAAATTGTTATGGTTATTTATTGAATGCGATTCGCATAAAATTTATTCAAAATTAAGATTGACAGTTATCGTTTGGAAAGAGAAGGCAAGTTCATTTGTCATTCCCTTCGAAATCGAATGTTTGAAAATCTCCTTGGGCGATGGTCCTTTTCGGCTATCAACAAACACATTCTCAGGGTGGGGTGTACTTAACAAGTCCACAATGAAATCAGAAAATAGTCACCAGACGATTAAATTCATCGAAATGTTCAAGTGGTCGCTTGCGCAGAACCGATTATGTACAGAATTATTCACATATTTTTTTTCATTCTCATTTCCATGCACTGCAAATGGCACCTCTGAATCTGAACAAATTCTTGAAAAGTATTCTCCTTCTGCACTGACATTTGCTCTGGCACGCTGCAAGCAAGCACAAAGTTAGAGGCTGAGTGCACCCCTTAACCGAATGATGGTGATTTTAATGGATGACCATTCATTGAAGTCACTTGCTAAAATTTCTCAGCGAAAGTCATATTTTAACGAAATATATTCTTTGAAAAATAAAATGGGAAAAAAAGAAAAATAATTTTCCGAAAAGAACGAACAAAATTCTAAAAAAAATCCGTTGGACATTACGAAATTTTCATTGGTCACATTTACGATTTTCATTTGTAACTGATTTGAAACGCAACTCATTGGTTTTTCAGATTAATTTAGTGTAATCAATAAACACCAAATACATTCCCACTGATTACAGAACTGACTTGGTTTTTTTCGTTCATCGCATCCGGAAGGTTTGTGCATCACGAGCTGCGACTCATTCCTCTTTTCCAGGAGCCAATCTCTGATGACGAGTGACTCGAATGGATTGCCCTCTTTCCGCCTGCTACGAGAGCGGTCATAAGGAATAGAAAAAAAAATTCTCCCCAGCAGGGAATCGAACCCTGGTCGCCCGCGTGACAGGCGGGAATACTAACCACTATACTACTGAGGACTTGAATATTGAAATGCAGTTTGTGCCTCATGAACCGTGCGGTCGATTTGCTTGCGAGAAGAATGTGCGCTGGATTTATCAGAAAAAAACTTGGAAATGAAAAGCAGGATGGAGTATTCGGTGGAGCCGCCCTTTTGACTTCCAATTTGGTTTGATTATTTATATCTTTTTCCATAGATTTTTCGACCAAGGTTAAATGAATAGATTTTTCTCGATCAGTTTTTCTTTTGTGAACAAGAAGTTTATTTGAAATTTTGAAAAAGAAGAAATAATGATTTATTCAAATGGTTTCGTACTTCAACAAATTGAGAATTGTGAAAAAATATCCTCTTCGTGAGTATTTCGGAGGTAGCCGCGTCTGCAATTCAAAAAAAAAAATTTCATTCAAGATTTTGATTTTAATAACGGGATTTTCAAAAGCTCACCATCATTCGTCGTCATAATTGATGTTGGTGACATTGCCTTCGGTGATGATAAGCGCGGCATGCGACATTCTGGGCAGAAAGCCGTGTCGTCGATCGGAAATTTTTCGCGTGAGGTCTTCTGGATTGGAGGTGAACTGGCAGATCTGCTGAATCTCCTTTGAAATTGACCGATGCTCTGGTCGAACAAAGCCATTCAATTCAATTTGACCGTTTTCGAACGCCTGCTGATGTTCAGAGGAACGAGGTCGCGGAATGATGCCAAGAAAGTGACAGTAGTTGATTTCTTCGAGTTTGTTGCTGAAGTAAAAGCCGCCAGCAAATGTTGTGAGTGCTGCCTCGACCAAACCGTCGATACGCGTCCCATGGATTTTAACAGGTAGCTGAAGCTCTCGTAGGTCCTTCAGAGTGCTCTGTTCGGGCGAGAGCCGGGGAGCAAACAGATGTAGAGTGGTGGCGGAGTTCGCTCGGAACGTGGGAATGAAGTGATTGACCTCAAACGGACTGAGAATCAGGAGGATCTCTGGTGATGCTTTGTCATTTGACGTGGCTGATACAACCCACTCAACGGGACGCAAAAATTCGTCTTCTTTGCCCTGACCGGACTGAAGAACAGTGATGAAATCTTTTGAAACAAAAATTTTTCGACCCCAGGCATCCTGTTGAGCCATCGGCCAGAGCGTTGTATTGCGCAGGGTCTCCGGCAATCGCAGTACCGAACTTGTCTTCAACAACTCTTCGAAGTAATGGCGATCATTGAGTCCGTCCCGGAGGAACTTCCGCAATCTCTCATCCAAAACCGGCTGACTGGGCGTTCTTCGACCAGGGCGATGCACTTCTCGCTGTTCTTCCAGCTCTTGCTCGAGCTCTTTCTCCTGAAAATGAGACATAAAAAAATTAAATCGTTTTCATTGAATGGCTCAGCTCCTCCTAATGAAGCGACCAATGCTTTCGTTCAAAAGTTACCTGCTCTTCGTCAAGCAGCTGCGAGAAACGTTTCTCGTCCGGAATGTGCTCAATGAGAGACTGCTTGATGGACATCATGTTGCCAATCAACCACTTGTGTATTGGTCCCGCTTGATCGTAATTGGATGCAAGGACCCGGAAGCGGTTTTCTATGATCTCCAAGAACAGCATCTCACTCTTGTCGCCGTACATTTCATCAAGCTCGATCAGTTCGGGGTCCGTGCATCGCTTGCTCAGCTCTGAGAGTGAGTCAGTGTGGCGATACGCCGACAGCTTCTGTGAGTAGTTGTAGCCGGCTGCTGCCCAGTGCACGAGTCCGCTCTTGACGAACACCTGGCTGTTGTGGCAGATGAATTCCACCACGTTTCCAGTATGAATGGCTGCGGTTTTCGCCTTGACGGCTATCTCGCGAATGCCGTTATCTGCTTCTTCAGATGCCCAAAAGCGCACAGTATGCCCTTGGCCAAGCAGCCGCATGCGCATACATGCCTGAACGGTTTTGTCGCGAGTTTGCCGGCCAGCCAGTGTGACGCAAGCTTGTGTGCCTCGTGGGAATTTCAAATCGGTTCCACGTGTGTGTGCATCGTCCAAATAGACAACGCATCGATCGAGGCTCTCTCGGAACGGTGATAACTCGAATTCCCGCTCGATGCCATGTCGATCGATCGCCATCAGATAGTCTCGGCTGTCGAAAAACACCGCCGCGCAAATTTTTGCCGGAGCTGCCTCTAGCCACTTCTCTGCCACTTGTCTGTTGTTGAGCTCGAGCATTAGCGCGCCCGAGTCTAGTAGCACAGGAATGTCGTTCTCTGTCAGCTTCTTGATGATATTAAACCCGGAGACATTCGGCGGAAGATGATCGTAGTGATCGTTCTCCGGTAGCAACAGCGTCTCTCGCACCTTCTCGTT